>MU866325.1:0-47310 GCA_033296915.1 Triangularia setosa | reverse complement strand
TTGTCGTGCACCTTTTGGCTGCACCGAACCATTTGTCAGAAGACGCCTTCAACCAGTATCCCTTTCAGAGGTTCTGTTCAGGGGTTCGTCACACAGTCTCCATCCGGTCGTGCTATATGGTTGGTTCGTGACAGATATCCAACATGTAGGCACGCACCATGTCGAAGGCAAAGGCACAGAGGCTAATGCCGAAGGTACCTACACAACATAGCTCATCAAACAAGAACCTCAAAGATTCCTTGCCAGCGCATTAAATACCTACTGACCACCATGTCTAGTCGTTACTGTCTATTTTTAAAGACCTATCTTGTACCTTTAACGTTATAATTAATGTCCCGGCTATGCCGGCTTGTGACTCGAGATGCCTATGCTCTTTACTCACGGGATCCCTCCCTCAATCTATGTTCTGATTGTCGTTCGCCAACAACATTCATTAACCCCCATTACCCGAGGGTAGGAACGCCCCAATTGACCCATCTCCGCAGGTGAAAGTTGTATGTTTTGTCGGTCTTGAATATGTTGACCGATGTGCTCCTGTCAAGCAACCACCAGTCGATATAGGCCGTTACATCCCCCCTCAGACCAACAGGCAACTGGCAGTGCGAGCTCCCATGGGCAACTTGGGCGAACCCCATGTGTCGTTCAGATAAAAATGCCGCGTAAATCAGCCGCCCTGCGCTTGCACATCCATACGTGCTCACCCGCCCTAGGTAGTCAATACCACTATTCTCAATGACCAGAAGTCCCCTTGGCGCCACCAGTCCGGCAAGAAAATGGTGATCAAGCGGCAGATTGCCCCAGCCGTTCACATATTTTGAGAATTCAGTCGAAAACCACTGGTCACCATTAACAATTTGGGAGGCATCCTCGACCTTGGTGCCATTCTTTTTCATATTTGCCACCATTCTCCAAAACCCATTCCTCCTGAGCCTGCCTCCTGTGGTAACGTCAATCTGATCCGAGAATCAAAAGCCCCGCTCACAAAGGCTCCTTTCCCGTTTCGTGAGCACCTCGTCACGCCGACTTGTTTGGGGTTGATCTTTGTTGTCGTTGGGCCAAGCTTCTCGAGCGCGTCCATGATTCCCGAAACAGCTCACGCCCAGGCAAGTAAGCCACCAATTTTCTGCTCACCGCCGTAAAAGTCAAAAAAATTGCCCCTTCTCTGGGATCTGTGGCGGCGATCTCCTCATTGTTCAGCATGATGAGGGCAACATTGCTGGGTACGGGGATCGAAGCGCTGACGAGAGCAATGATGGCGGAAAACGGACCGTTGCAAGAAGGAAGCCGGATGGAAGGCGCGAAGGATAAGATTTGCCCTTGGCTGCAACGACAATGTTGAGGCGGCTCGATAACACAGTCGCTGACACGGACTCGACAGGTGGCGGCAAGGGACCGAGCTCATAAGCCTGAAACAAGGCAGAAATTTCGTATCGACGGCAGGCCCAGGCGTCCTTGGTGGTAACCTTTGAGCATTGATGAAGGTGAAGGGGTCGGGCAGAAGTAAAGAACTCCCACTGAATGAGTATGTCGACGGGATAGTAGAGCAGCCTTGTGCAAGAGAGCACGGAGTCTGAAGCAGAAGAAAGAACAAGCCAAGGGGGTTTGGAATAGGGGTGAGTTTCATTCTGTCTGGCCAGCTTTTGGGTTATATCACGTTGGTTAGTAATTACTTGCATAAAACTGGTAGACTTCGATTCTCATCATGTAGACAACCTTATTTTATGCACGATCGTCCATCGACATAAGTACCGATGTTTCCGCCGTTGTCCTGTTCCCATCACACACTGCCAGCCACTCTAATGCCGGCAACATAGTGCGTTGCTCCCATCTGCCTTATTACAGCCTCTTAACCCAACAGCAAATCCACTATCTGGATAAGTACGGCTCCGCGCCGGCTGTCTGGTCCTTGATTGCACTTCAACTGTGCGCCAATAAAAATCACCTGCTCGAATTTTGCCATATTCGAATTTTCCTCGATCCCATCAGTCATGATACCTCGCTAGTTGGAACTGCCGTGGTGACGTCTGCAGTGCTACGATGCGAGTAACTCTTCGACACGGACCAATAGTTTGAAAACCACACACGGGAATAAAACACATGTGTTGAGATATTTCGCCGGCAGGCTAGTTGATTAGGCCCTGCTGGGTAGGTCGGAAGCAATTAGCTGAAGACTCTGGGGTCCTTGGACTGCGAGTACGAGGGTGCGAAGTGACACCGAAGGAAGTCAAGTATAGGGAACTATGCCCTGTAAATAGAATGGCAGACACTGAACTGCAGGAAACAGTGCCCTGGAAGAGAGTGTGGTAAACCAGTATATTGACTTTGACTCTTTGACTTGAACTTGAGAAGGAAAAAAAACACCATTCCAAATACACTGCGAGGGGAGCCTTTTATAGGCATCCAAGACCTCGTTTTCCCTTTTATCGTTCCCCACAACTTCCATCGGTTTAGTTGGCCACAGTGGCTTGTATCACTGATAAGCCTTGTTGAGCTTTTCGCATTTGATTGATTCCAGTGGTCAAGAACGCCAGTGGCTTCTGAGCTTGACCGTTGTGGTTGAGAGCTTTGTAGCTCCCTGTGACCGCTGTGGGCGTTGTGGTTTGAAGCCCTTGAGTGTTACGAGCCACAAGAAGGAAAATACTGTAAAATCCACAAATAAGTGCTGTATTTCAACAAGAACATTAGGTACCTAGACTAATAGATGCAGCATATCGCAACCGAAAATGCAGGTTCGTTCCCGCTGGACTGAACGGGTAAATTAGGTGCACATCCGGCTCGGGCTGCTTGCACATGGACACCAGGATTCGGAGAAAATCCAATCTATGAATGGGGCCGAGGCGGATGAGTTTGTGGGTCTTCAACCTTACCTGCGCAACATGGGGGCATCACCATGCGAGCTATAGAAATGATAAAAGAATCCATACCAAAAAATCACATGATGCCTACCCTCCGCCACGAGAAAAGGTGCATGTTCTGAAGCCATGGATTCTGCCCACGGCGAACGATTTTATTAGTGACCACTCCCAGCATCACATCTATCCCAGGGGGCCGGCTCCGGGACATAACATCAGTTTCGTTCATGTTGAAATACAGCACTTATTTGTGGATTTTACAGTATGTTCTTTCTCGTGGCTCACAGCACTCAAAGGTTTCAAACCACAACGTCCATAACGTCCACAGCGGTCACAAGGAGCTACAAAGTTCTCTTACAAGCCACTGTGGCTAACTGAACTGATGGAAGTTGTGGGGATCGATAATGAGGAAAACGAGGTCTTGGATGCCTATAAAAGGCCCCCCTCGCAGTGCATTTGGAATGGTGTTTTTTTTCCTTCTCAAGCTCAAGTCAAAGAGTCAAAGTCAATATACTGGTTTACCACACTCTCTTCCAGGGCACAGTTCCCTGCAGTTCAGTGTCTGCCATTCTATTTACAGGGCATAGTTCCCTACTTCTTTTTCTTTTGCAGGGCATAGTTCCCTATACTTGCCTTCCTTCGGTGCCACCTCTCGCTGTCGTACCTCGCAGTCCAAGGACCCCAGAGTCCAGCTAATTGCCTCCGGCCTACCCGACAGGGCCTAATCAACTGGCCTGCCGGCGACATATCCCAACAGTTCATAATACATTCAATGACAGTAGCTGGGAGAGTGTGGGCCTCCCTCATGACTGGGCCATCAAGGGTCTGTTCTATGTGGGGGATGGAAAGCCAGTGATGGGCGGAATGGGCAGATTACCCATCCAGGGCGTTGCCTGGTACCACCGGATACTGGACATCTCTCAGGCTGACATTGACGTAAACAAGACGATATATCTGGACATTGATGGCGCCATGTCTTATTCGATGGTCTGGTGGAACGGTCACTTGGTCGGTGGCTGGCCATATGGATATACATCGTATCGGCTAGACTTGACACTTCATGTGCAGCCTGGAAACGAAAACCAGCTTTAAATTCAACTCGACAACCCTGTGCAATCTTCACGCTGGTATTCGGGAGCTGGACTTTATCGAAATATCTGGTTGACAGCCATTAAGCCTGCCCATGTGCCACTGTGGGGGCAATATGTCTCGTCAAGAAACATCGGCAGGAATTCTACAACTATCGACCTACGTACCCGGCTGAAGAACAACACCGAGAGAGACAAGGAGGTGATGATTGAGACGGATATCTAACAATTGGATATTTCAGGAAGGCGGGGGAAAGGGTGCTCTTTAGCAGCCCAACCCTTGTCAAACTCAAGCCCGGCAATACCAGCCCTGTTAACATCAGTGTCGTGATCACCAACCCAAAGCTTTGGGGTCCACCACCAACACAGTACCCGAATCTTTACATGGCTTCCACTCGGCTCACCATCAACGGTCAGACAGTCGATGCCTACGAAACCCAGTTCGGGATTCGGTCCCTAAAATTCGACCCCGATCGTGGCCTTTTTGTAAATGGTGAACGTTTCTGGATTCAAGGCGTGAACGAGCACCAAGATCTCGGAGCAAGCGGCGCAGCCTTCAACTACCGTGCTGCAGAGAGGAAGCTCGAGATACTCCGGGAATTGGGAGTTAATGGAATCCGCTGCGCCCACAATATTCCAGCAACCGAATTTCTTCAACTGGCGGATAAGATGGGTTTTCTCGTAATTGACGAGTCCCTGGACAGCTAGGAATATCAAAAGACTCCAAATGACTACCATCTCCTCTTCAAAGAATGGGCAGAAGCCGACACTCAGGCCATGCTGCGACACGATTGCAACCACCCTTCCGTTATAGCCTTCAGCATAGGGAACGAAGTGTCTGAGCAAACAACCGGTGCCTCGGGGGCTGCTACTGCTGCACGCTTGTGTTACATCGTGCGAGAAGAAGACGACCTCGCCGGTCGACCATGTACCGCTTCCAAGAATGCCGCTCGCCCCGAGATGTCATTTACCAGTTCCCTCGACATGATCAATCTAAATTACCAAGGCGAAGGCATTCGGGACACTCCAGCATACGAAGGACTTCAGGGAATTACGACCAAGCCCTCTTATACGGACTTTCACTGCGTATTCCCTGACAAGCTGGTTCTTTCCTCAGAGACATCAGCGTCCCTGTCGATGCGCGGGACGTACTTCTTCCCGCTGACCAGGGAGGTCTCAGCTCCAGTCTTGGATCATAAACCGGATGGCGGGGGTAACACAACTTTGAGGGCGATCTCGGATTACTCTCTTTATACAACTCCCTTTGGCGCTTCCTCTGATAAGGTGTTTGCCAAACAGGACGAAGCCTTCCCCTACGTCGCTGGGGAGTTTATGTGGAACGGTTTTGACTACCTGGGCGAGCCCACCCCCTATTATAGCGCACGATCGTCCTACTTTGGCATTGTGGATCTTGCAGGTTTCAAAAAGGACAGGTTTTGGTTTTACCAGTCGCGGTGGAGGCTGGATATCAAGACGGCACCGATTTTGCCGCACTGGTCGTGGGGAAGCAATAGAGAGGCAAGGTGACGCCGGTCCACATTTTCAGCGCCGCGGATGAGGCCCAGCTATTCGTGAATGGGAAGGACCAGGGAAGGAAAAGAAAGCAGACAGGCGAGCACTGGTTTCGATACGATGACGTTGTTTACTCCCTAGAAGAACTCCAGGTTTTGACATGGAAAGGCGGAAAGGAATGGGCTAACAACACCGTGGCTACGGTTGGAGACGAATATGGGTTGATGTTGGGAGTTGACAGGGAGAACATAGCGGGAGATGGGTTGGATCTGGCCTTTGTCACAGCAAAGGTGGTTGATGTCAATAACAGTGTGGTTCCAACAGCTGAGAATAACATCATCTTTTCCGTAGAAGGAACAGAGGCGGAAATTGTGGCTACGGATAATGGGGATTCTTACAGCTTTGTCCCTTTTCGTTCGAAAGAGTGCGGAGCATTCAGCGGATTGGTCCTCGCGATTATAAGGACTACCAAATCAACAAAGGGGCCAGTAACTGTCAGAGCTGAAAGTCTGGGACTCCATGGCGCGAAGGTGGAGGTGATAATAATGTAATTATCGGATGGTTAGCGTTCTAGGTACCTTAAACCACTCTGACCGGGACTCCCACTTGGCTGTCTCTAACCTCGTTAATCTCCCAATGGATAGGCGTGCAGCACTTGGCCATAGTACAATTCGGCATCCTTGCTTGCCAGAAACACAAAGCTGGGGGCCACCTCACTTGGCTGACCCGGTCTTCCCAGCGCATACTTTTCGCCAAATCCCTCCATATCCTTGGCTGGTCCCGAGGCCGGCTGCAAGGGAATGTGAACAGGTCCCGGGCAATACAATTGACCCTGTGTGACGATCCCCAATCCAGAACCTCTGAAAGGGATAACAGTTGAAGGTAGCTTCTAGATGATAGATCGGAGCAGCCAAAAGGTGCACAATGATGGACTTGTCTCAATCTTGTACTTGTAAGCCTGTACTA
This sequence comes from Triangularia setosa, assembly GCA_033296915.1. Classification (NCBI taxonomy): domain Eukaryota; kingdom Fungi; phylum Ascomycota; class Sordariomycetes; order Sordariales; family Podosporaceae; genus Triangularia; species Triangularia setosa. The sequence continues at coordinate 40,892 of MU866325.1, read as the reverse complement.
GAACTTGTATTGCAAATTGATGAACTATATACCTGAACAACTTCACCAATCTTCTATGCTCGTCATTATCGCAAGGCGATCCTGCGAGTCTGCTCGCAGCGATCGATATCGATCAGTGCGACTATCTCCTGATTGGTTCCTGACCCCTTCCTATTCCTGTTTCAATGATTGGTTCGGGCTGCGCCCTACATACCCTCCAAGTCGCTGCATGTGGTCATATTCGTGACACCCTGATACCCTTGGGAATAAGCTGTTTGGTGAGTGACCGTGTGAAAGACACAATGGCCCCCTTGATAGCGGCGTAATCGACCATGGCACCTGTTCCTCGAAAGGCAACAGTGGATGTGGTATTGATGATTTTGTTGTGTTCCCATTAGTCTCGCTTCCATTAGATACCGAAGACAGACAACAAGAGACTTACGATCCGCCCTTCTCCATATGCTTCACGGCATACTTTGTGATGGCAAACATCTGCAAAATATTGCTCCGGAAGGTGCTCTCCACTTGGTCGAGGTCGATCTCGGTAATGTTCTGACACATGATTTGCTTTGAGGCAAGTCTCAGAGTCCATCAAATCCCCTGGAAAGAGCAGACACTCTTGTCCTTCAGACTCAACAAGTTTCTTCGTCTTTTCGGCATCTTCTTGCTCCTCGGGGAGGTAGACTATGGTGACGTCTGAGCCTTCGCGGGCAAACAAACCGCTACTGAGCGTCCTATTCCCGAACTGTTTGTGTTCATGTTAGCTTCAACATAAATGCACGGAAAAACCAGAAGAACCGAATGCATGCTCTTCACCTATGATGAAGGCCTTTTTTCTTTTAAGTTTCCCTGATCCCTTGTATTCGTGCAGTTGGTCCTTGCCCTCGAGTTGGTGGATTCGCTTTCCGGCTTCATATTTTTGTCGAGACCCGGAAGGTCCTGGGCTTATGCCTCCTTCACGGGCTGAAATTCACCGCCTTTGGTTGGCATGTTTGGGGATATTCGTGATAAGTTGGGTGTGTATTGTGGATTAATGGAGCTGGCGATATGAGAAATGGGACGAACAGTGGAGAGATGACGGGACATGGCATGAGGAACAGAGTGTTTTTTCCAGTTTTACAAGTGGTGAGGTGGTGATCAGGTCGCGTAGGTAGTTGTGACGTCAGGCTCAACAACGTCATCGACAGTGGCAGTCTCACAAAGCATGACACCGGTGCCAATCGTCAGGAACAAAAACATTTTAAGTCTCATCAGACATAAAAAACGAAGTTAGAGCCTTTCATCACCAAAATTCTTGTCATTAAAGGAAAAGGAGATTGGATGTCTACCTCTTAAGGTTCCGATTATAGGAAGTTACTTTCCTTACCCCATCTTCTCACCTGGTATTCATTTCCATCTTCATAACCCCCACCTAACAAACTTGCCGAGTGGCAATGTCATTCCACTTGTCCTTTAGAATATCTGCTCAGCAACCAGCCTGTTGATGTCGGCACCAACCGTGAATTCGCCGTAAATATACGAGGCGCCGTCTACAATCGAGTTCCCTACTCGAGTTCTTTCTGCTCCTCATTCTTCAAAGACTGTTAGATGAACCTGTCCCTCTACAACTTGAAGAAGCATAAAAGAATGAAAGAACTTACATCATTGCACCAATAGATTGCTGCATTGTATCCACAGGACACGCGCCCGCAATTGTTGAGACCTGGGCCGTTCTTTGGAGCGGCGCTTGTCACCTTATTCAGGTTTGCAATCCCGTACTTGACTGCCAGCCAGCCCGTCTTCACCCACGGCTCGCCACAGAGGTAGTAGTCGCGATCGTACTGAGCGGCCGTGGATATGGCGGCATTGGAAGGCTGCTGGTTCTGGAAAGTGGCATTCCATCCAGGGTACTGGGCCTCCATCTGGGTCACAGCTTTGCTGAATCGTACCGAAGACCGGAACCGTGGCACTGTTGGGGTCATTAAGGTTTGTGGGGAGGTTCCATTCAACATTGACGACAGTGTACTTGTCAGGAAGGCCGGACGACGCGTAGGCGATCTGTTACGGGACAAGCCTAGGTTAGCACGAGACTGACATTTCACACAGAGGAAGACGGCTTACTCCGAAGAATCCCCGCAAAGTGCAGAGAGCCAAGGCGATATTAGACAGCATCGTGATGTCCGATGTGGTGTCAGTAGAGGTTCGTGATGCTGAGCTCTGAGATTTGGTTATTGGCTGCTGACGAGGAGAATATCCAACTGCTGCTAACGGGGGAAGGGTTACTTATACCTCCTGGTCAGGACTCGTGGCCGGGTCCGACTTCTCCTAGGACCCCTGAATAGAATAGCTCTTGCGGCCCAGAGGTGCTTCATCTCCACAGCATCAACCACTGCAGCCAAGGTCAATCGACATTCTGTGCATTTTGGTGCTCCTGAAGTGTTCTTTCGTTTCGGATGGCCAAAATTTCCGCCTGTTCACCACCACGGCGCTTCTCTTGCGAGTACAGCGGCCCCCAAGCCCCTGTTCCTCTCGGTGCAAAAATATCTTGTCTTTGTTCATCGTTACTTCTGGTGTCTGTTTCCACACAGCCACCCGCCCTTGCTCCCAGAGAGTTCGTCTCTGCTACGCGCCGGGACTTTCTAATCAACCGCTCCAAATAACTTCAGGAGCACCCCAAACTATACTTTAGGACGTCAAGCATACACACCTTGCTGCACATGCGCCATGTCGTGGCTGAAGAGACAGTTAGTTGTCTGTAAGTGTAAACATGCCGATGAAATCGTTGTGGTATGGTATAAACAATCGAAGGTACACGAAGAAGCTATCGTATCACTCTGCTGTTGAATATATCCACAGCAGCGGGCACACGACACTGGTCAAAGGCCGAGCCTGTGACAAAGACAATTCGGATGTTCATAATGTTGTTATTTAAATTCGTTCGCCGATACTCCGCATAAATGCCGCTGACTAGGTATCTATGCTTGCAACAAAGATTCTGGTTATTGTGCCTGATGAAAGTGATCCATCAGCCCGGACTCGGAGTGGCTCCAAATCTACCTATAACAGATGAAATTTGCCAACTCTATCACACCATCGCCCTCTAGTGCTTCTCAGGCCCCTCTTTTTGCACAGCACCAGTGACAACCCCCTCCACTTCCAGATTTGTCGGTTCATCATTCTTGCTAAGCACATACTCCTCCTTGTCGATGTGCCGGAACAAAAAGTAAAACACCACGCTCAAAACTCCACCCGTAATGGCGGGCCCACCAAAATCCCATACCAAATGAGGATCTTGAATGACGCTGCTGCATGCCAAACCGATGGCATAGGCAACGGCCGAGGTGAACAGATTCAGGGCAGAGACAAGTCCACGCATGTTGGGAGGCGCACGTGAGTAGGCGAGCCCGTAAGCGGGAACGTTAACAAACAGCTCGGAAATACCTCCAATGGCAAATGGAATGGCCATCCACCAAATGCTGATGGGGGCTACGCCAGTTCCGCTGGTGCAGTTGCTGCTCCCATACTCCCCGCACGGGGACTGTTTGTAAGCGTAATGGGTGATGATGGTGTATCCAGCTCCACCGATGCTCGACATCAAGAGACCAGTCGTGATACGGGCAATAGGGCCGTAGTGAATGCCCATCTTGCGAAGGAGCGGATACAGCCCGTAGTTGAGAATAGGGGCGAAGCAAATGATGCTCAGGGCATTGAAGTTCGAGATGACATCGTTGGGAACACCATTAGTCTCCAGCATTGTCGACAGGAAGCTTGCCGCCGCACCGATACCATTGTCGTTGATGTACTGGATAGGGAAAAAGCAGAAGATGCCAGTGGCCTGAAAGGTCCGGCGGACGTCTTCGACAAACCCGTCGCTCCAACTGGTTGGAAACCTGTCAGTGAGTCCGGCAGCTGCAATGCTGGACGGCTTGGCGAGATCCCAGAATCCGTGCCGGCCAAACCTGGCAAGCCCGCCGCGGCGGAGGCAGATTCTGAGGATCCTGAATACGTTGGGAAGGTCGCTTCCACCGGGAGGGTGAAGGATCAAACGCTTGTAGAGGAACCAGAGGAGAAATGGCAGAGGAAGGTAGAGGATGAGTGGGATCACAAAGGCAAGCCACCACTGAAAAGGAATTGTCAGCATGAATTGGGGGGTATTAGGACGTACGCAAACACTTACACCAACATATTTCTCTGAATACGACGTGGCAACGCCCATAAACCCGCCAATGTTGATCATCAAGTAGAACCAGAGCACTGTTCGGACATTAGTCAGCATGAATTGATGGGCCGGCCAGACCAGGGGTAGACTCACTAACTCGTTCCGTCGTCGACTCGGGATCCTGGATGACTCTCTCCCCACTGCTCAGCGTGATAACGGTGGGCACAGTAGTGGTGACCTGGTCCAGAAGGAGTGGAGAAACATTGGGCTTGAACATGGCTATCCCTTGTCGTTAGCATGTGGCTGAACAGGCACCATCCCGTCACAACTCACCTGCACCCACGGCAAGTATATAGACAGACAAGAAGTAGGGGGCCTTTGATGTCCCCGCCAAAAGCAAGTCTTTGCTGCCGGCGGCCACCATGAGGGCATGGGCGACACCAAACACACCCACACCCCAGCAGATCAGCTTGAACCGGCCAAACTTGGCATCAGCCATCCACCCAAATACCACGGGCAGAGCGTAGGCCAACATGCTGAAGCTCTGCGTCACGGCATTGGCCGCGACTGTCCCCATGCCCAGAGCACCGGCCGTCTGCTGGTCATTCTTGTCGCGAGGAGGGGCGCCCCAACCGTTGCCCCCCTGTGGCATAGGCCGGTTGACATAGTTGCTGATGAGGGGTTGGACGCCGTAGTAAGAGGCTCTTTCGCAAAACTCGACGACACAGATCAGATAGGCAATAACTGGGATGCTACCAGGGACGCGGCGAAGGGTGGCGAGATCTTCTTGGGTGGGCTTGCCGAGGTAGTTCTCTTCGGTGACGGTACGGGGGTCGACCGAGGGAAGCGAGGCAGATTCGACGTCAGTCGTATCGCCCGACACGGCGATGGCCTTTTCAAGCTTCTCGTTTGTCGCTGCAAAGTATGGATGGTTAGGCAGAATGGGAAGAAAGGGGTCTGATTACATACCCATATTTTTAGTCACCTGTCTCTGCTGTCGACGGACAGTAACAGACAGAGTAAGGCGAGATGCGGGGGGAGAGAGCAAGGCCGTCACCCAAGGCTAATGGCGGGTAGCGTGCTTAGGGCGACCGGACTCACGGAAGCAACGAAGAGATAAGGTAGGCCTGCGGGAGTGCCTTGGTTCCGGCGCTCGAGTTCAGGCGAAACGGTCGGTGGGCAGAACCTGGGTCTTACAAAAACAGCAGCTGGCCCCGGATTTATGCTCGTCTGAATTTGTGCGAAGATTGTGGGAGAATGCAGGGGCATGTGCGGCAAAACCAAGACTTCCTTGCTCATCCATACCTTCCTTATCTCTGTGCAAGCAAGGCACGGCGTGCCCGCCTGCCGTGACGGGGAGGTCTGACCGAGCGAGCATGTGGACCCCGTCCATGACACTTGCCCATTTTTTCCACTTCCAGGTTGCCCCCTTCCCCGGATTTGTGCCGGTGCGACGAACTCACGGATGTAATCTTCCCCGTTGCTTGCCTTGCGTCGGTGTGGACTGGAACTCGGAGAGAAACGCCGGGAGAGGACTGGACCTGGGGAACGGAAACTGCACGTGGGCATGTCAGGTAGTCGGAACTTTGATGTTGTACTTGTGCAGGACCCAAGGTACCTTAGCTAGGTACATAGAATAGCCAGTCCAACCGTCAACGTGAACTTGCGCAAATTGAAGTGCCAAAAGAGAGTCGAGCGAACAACAGACTCCACTTTCGACAGCTGCAAAGGTTCTTTCAGAAAGATCCTTGCCACTCCGAGGCTTCCGAGATTCTCCGTCGTTATGCCAGATGGCTGGCCGGATTCATGCTGGAACTGCCCAGACCTGATTCTTTTCCCATACGGCAAACTTTCTGTCTTTTCATGGCCAGTCGTCTGGAGATCTCTTTGGGAGGTAGTAGTCGCTAAGCCTGGTGTTCGTTTCGTTGCCAAGTCCAAAGCTTATTTAGCTGCCAAGCCAGAATCTCTCTTGGGCAGCTGAAGCTAAGTTTTCTAAGCGGCTTGGCGATGTTTCAAGCAACCTAACTCACGAATGTCGATGCGTGGGGGATATTTTGAATTTCGTCAGTGATGACCGAATAGATATCACAGTGCAAAATGGCACGCTGTACCAAGAGTGATATATATAACAGTTGCGGTGGGCTATTTCAACAAACCTAGTCAATGCGCAGCAGAGGGTGATGGACAGGTATGATACAAACGGAAGTAGTAGCTAGAACATCCGGATTCACACCCCATACTCATGAGCAGAAGCTCCAATGTCATAGCAACAACGAATGGGCCGACGCCCACCGTAAATGCAGTTTTCATAGAGGCCCTCATCAAATTCTCAAGTTAAGAAGAAAACTACGTGCTGATACGAGCTCAACCATCCCTTGAAGCTCAACAAACTACACACCCAAAATAGGGTGGAATATGTACGTGTATTTAGTCAGATCCCTCGTAAATGTTCAGCAACGGGATCGGCTTCTTCTTGTAGCCCTCCCAAGTGGGAAGAGATCGCTTATACAAATTCCCAGCCGTGGTCTTTTGCAAATCCTCAATCGCCGATCCAAACTTGACCAGCTCGGCCTCAGCCCATGCAGTCTGCAAAATAGCCAATCCAAACGGCATTCCCGTGGCCGAATGGGTCCCGGCAGGCAGAGTAATGACCGGATATCCAGCTTGAGCAGAAATCTGATAGCTCTGGCCAACAGCTGGCGGGACTAACAAGCCATCGAGCTTCTTGCCTTTGTAAGTCAGAGCATCGTCAATTCCTTTGCGGGTCTTTGTCTGTGTGAATTCGAGAGCCTGCCAGTACGTCTCATCCCGAATTCCCTTGGTCGCCAAAGAAGCCAGAAAGCCATCTTGACCCGAGTAAAAGGCCGGATTGCCCAATGGCCAGGGGTTACCCCCCTCAGCGCCATCATTGTCGTAGTTGTATTGTCTGAGCGGATATTCCAATCTCATCATCAGCGACCACCATTACGGTTGATGATTTGTTTCTTAACAGGATAAATACACTTACACGATATCTTCGAGTGACCTGATGTCAGTGTTATCCAACTCGGAGAGGTATGTATTGATGTTGTTGTAAAAGTCGACGGCGACAACCGTGTACTCGCTTTCGTTCGGGTATCCCCTTCTCGTACCCCAGTCCCAGTCCCACCAATCCGGGCTGATGATCGTCTCGTAATCCGTGATCTCGGTCCTGTTGATGATGGTGGCTCCCGCTTCCTTGATCAAATCGAGCAAAGCGGTCAAATGCCTCAATTGCTCAGGATCCGCATGCCGCCAGAAGCTCTGCCACGGCAGTCCAAATGCTGCGCCCCTCAACGCCCTCTTATTTGTCAGAAACTGCGTGTAACCGCCCCTGGGAGTTTGCTGTGCAAGTGTGTAGTTGTCCCTCTGGTCCTTTCCGTAGATGGCGTCAAGGGTGTAAACAGCATCTCGGACGGAGCGTCCAAATGTGCCCACCGTGTCTTGATGCTCCGTTTCGGGCACCACTCCGGCCCTTGACGTCAGTCCGACCGTGGGCTTGAAGCCGACAATGGAGTTTCTCATGGCAGGATTGATGACAGAACCGTCGGTCTCCGTCCCTAGTGACACTGCAGCCACGTTGGCTGCCACCCCAATGGCGCTTCCACTGCTGCTTCCGCCGGGGTTAACGGTGAAATTATACGGAGACCGGGCCTGCCCGCCCCTTGCACTGTAGCCTTCGCTGTAGTTATTAGATCTCATATCCGCCCATTCGCTGAGCGTAGCCTTGCCCAGCAACACGGCGCCCGCCTCCCTCAGCTTCTTGACCACAAACGCGTCTCTGGGCACACGGGAACCCAAAAGAGCCCAGGAGCCCGCCGTCGTCTCCATTTTATCCTTGGTTCCAATGTTCTCCTTGACAGTAAATGGGATCCCATGCATTGGGCCACGGACCTTTCCCGCCTTTCTCTCGCGGTCGAGGTTTGCCGCGATGTCCAGAGCATCGGGGTTGAATTCAAGCAACGAACTAATTATCGACACGGCCGTTGTCAGTTGAGAATCTCTGAGATGAGCACATGCTGATGAAGAGTACACTTAATGCCAGATACAAATCCAAGTCCCCGTGTAATTTGTTTGTAGCGTGCGAAAATTGATGCATCTTGCTGGGAGCTGAGGGTTCTGAATGCTACCAAACCAGTATATGATTGATCTGCATCTGACAGAGACACCCATTTTCCGATGACAAAGTTCCTTTCCTTGTGTTCCACCGTAGAAAGAGGCGATTCAGAGAAAAGGGAGCCCACTAACTTGATGTAATCATCAGTCTGCATCACTCTCCGCGCATAACACTCGACGAGCTGTACGGCCGTCACAGTTCCGTTGCGCATCGCCCTCTGCATGTCGTCAATATTCGCTTCTTCAAGTCTGAAGCCGCAGCCGCAGAGGGGCATCTTGAAGAACTCTCCTGCTGCTCCTGCCGGGGCCGTCACCGTAGTGGCTGTCGCTGTCGCTGCTGCTGCTGCCAAGCCTAAAAGGCCGGCGAGGTGGGTGAGACTGCTGCTACCCATCTCGGAGATGTCAAATCCAGATCAACTGACGACGGAGATGCGCAAGGGGTGATCCGCGAAGAAAAATTAAACCGGGAAAAGGAGGGGGTTAGCTATAAGTAGGTGCTCCATCGCTCACTGATCCTATTTCCTTGTTGAAAATACTAACACACTAAATCACCAACCGCACACCACCCCCACAGCACAAGACCCCTGGCTGTATCTTGGCTCCATCGGTTGAGCGCTCTTCCCCCGTAATTTCACCCTGCAGTGCCTGTGTTCGTGTTACACAAGCGATGCAGCTTCTCAATAGCTTCGTCTCCACACCTGCCGTTAGTTAACTACCACACACATATTTCACGCACGCGGGAGAACCTAGAAGGTACACAAGTCGTCTGATAACCAGGTATTTCCATTAAGTCACCAGCTCCTATCGCCATCAGTTATCGCCATGCCAGTGAGTTACAGTACTAAACATTCCGCTGCGTCATAATGCAACCCATGAATACCTAAACCCTATCGTACCATCCATGCCGTTCCACTCCCGGCCCAAGCCAAATCCTGCAAGAACCCTCAGAAACCTATCAGAAGGAAGAGAAGACCGTATCGAGGTGTCCCGAAAACAAAAAGGCGAGAATGAAAGCGCAACATGGTGAGAAATTACGAACAATGGAAAGGAGAGCAAAAGAAAAAGGGGCACCCTCCCAAGCTACCCGATTCCCCAATCAATCAGTGACTCTTCACCCCGACACGTTCAAACAAACTGTTGGCATGATCTGTCCCAAAATCTGTGCTCCGTGGCAACACTGCAGGTGCCTATTCAGTAGGATGAATTGTTGTATTGGCCTTGGATGTGGCTGGGCACAGGACCGGCAACGGCGCCGTGTTTCATCAGCTCCACAACCTGCGCGGCCGTCTTGACCATAGAGGTGAGTGTGTTCAACTGGGGACTCTGTGGGTTGACCGTCACGAGCTCCGAATGTAGTGACTGGAACTTGCTCCTCATAAGCGACATAATCCTAGGTGTTACCTCACGGGTTTGGTCATCCTACACCCAATGTATTAGCTACAACTCAGCGGTCGAGAGTGAGGGGAAGAGGAAGATAAAAAGAAATACATACCATGGTGCTGAGCTTGGACTCAAAAGCAGCCAGCAGAAACTCGAGCAAGTCAATCTTCTGTGTGAGCTTGGGCGTATTGCTGTGGAAGTCATTGACAAGGTTGGCGCCAATGGAGAGCAAGAGGAGAGGCGCCAGGGTTCGCAGAATTCCGGGGGATTGCCGAGAAATGATGTGTTGGAAGACCGCTTCGGCCTTGTCACCGCTGTGAAGCCACTTAAGCATAGCAGCATCGACATTATCATTCTGCAGCAGGTTGTGAATGGTCTCCAGAAGCTTGTTAAGCTCAGCGGCCTCACGCTCTTCGTCGCGGCCCGAGGGGGAGTACAGCTGCTGGCTTGGACTGTTGAACTGATGCTGGAGCGCCTGCTGGTGTGGTTGCTGCGGGCGCTGGGCTACCGGTTGAGGCACCTGCTGGTGCGAGCGAGTGTGTGTCGCAGGGAGCTGGTGTTGATGCTGCGAATGCTGGAAGTGCTGAGACCCATAATCCGAAGGAGCCTGACTGAAAAAGTCGGAGCTGTCACGGTGACCGCGGGTGACCACCTCCTGCTTGATGGGAGTGCTTTGGTGACTTGATTGATGTACTTGCTCTCTCAACGACCCAAAGTCCTTGGAGACCTGAGCTTGAGCTGCTGCCAAAGACGCAACGGCGTTGGAGAGATCCTTGGTCTGGGCAATGAGGCGATCAAGCTTGGCATCTTCGTCACGGCGACGCTTCTCGAGCCTATCGAAGGCCTCATGAATCTGATCATTGACATCCTCGACAATCCGCTGATGAAGACTCTGCGCGGTGCTCTGGGCCAACTGGGGACCCAGCGCGTTGAAGGTTTTGTTGATTTGCATCTCCACTTGCTGATCGATCCGAGCATTGACATTGTACGAGACCTTGTCCGAGATGGTCTTGACCATGTCCGTCTGCTGCAGCGCCTGACTGACCGAGATCGGCAAGGCTCTCTTCAGCTCCTGCTGGATGGCGCTGAGCTGGGAGCTGGCCTGGGAGCTGAGCTGCTCGGCAACAGAGCGGTCGACGGAGCCGCAGATAGAGGGAATGACGTTCTTGTCAATCTGCTCAATGATCAAGCCACGCAGCACAGACTCAGTGTTCTCGTTAAGAACATCAGACACCATTTGGAGCAGGTGAGACTGACTCGAAGCAAATTCGGCATCGCGCTTCTTCTGAATCTCCTGCATCTGCTTCAGGATGTCGCTGAAGACGGCATCGAAGCGACTAGAGATGTTGGCGACAATGCGAGATTCCATCTTGTTGACGACTGATTCCAGGTGCTCAGAGGAAATGGTGGCCGAGGTCGAGGATAGCTCTGTGGGCAGGGCCGAAGAGGGCAGAGGTGGCTGATCGGTGTTGTTGCCACGAGGAGCCTTGCCGAGCTTGTTTTGCAGAGGAGCTCTGTTGAGCTCAGCCGCGCCGTTGGGAGCAGGGTAGTCGCGATCGGCGGTACCTGCGGCAGCTGCGGCAGCAGCAGCCTGGGCTTGGGCTTGTTGAGCGGCCTTCTTCTTTCTTCCTTTCTTTTCGTTTCTCTCAGGCTGCGGGGCAGGCGTGTCATTTTCCTCCTTGCGCTCAAACTTGGGAGGTGTCGCTACACCAGCCCCCTTTTTCTCTTCGCCCTGGGAAGACGGCGTCTTCTGCAGTATTTCCTTAGCGTTGCGCGAGACGATGCGAATCTGAGGAGCGGTGCTGGTGTCGTTCAACCCGTTGCTGCTCTGAGTCGACGTTTCGGTCGGCTGGAGAGGAGGAGGCGCAATAAGCTTGGAGATGGTGACTAAGCCGGTCTCAACGGCATCGGCTGACAGGATAACCTTATTGTCCTTGGTCCATCCGAGTTCCGCCTGCTTAACAAACAAGCAAGTGACGCCCTTGGAATGCATGGCGTACAGCTCAAACAGCGTCGGCTCATCACCATCGGCAGCGGCGGCAGGGTTCTCCAGCATGGTCAGGCTCCGAAGCACGCCCTTGTTGGCAAAAGAATACTCCCGAATACCACTAATGACGGCAGTAGACTCTGGCTGGGGAATGGACGAGTCCTGGGCCACGAGGCGTTGAATATAATCCACTTGCGACAGACTTTTGAGCGTGTACTTAGGCGCTGAAAGATGAAGGAAGTAGATGGAGTTACGCGTAGGGTGGCCAACCACAATCATGCTGGACGGAGCATGGTACATGACGCTGCACACGGCGTCCGACTCCTTGTTGTGCGGGAAGTTGAACTCCTGCACCGGCTTGCCGAGGGCGAGATCCCAGAGCTGGAGGGTGTGGTTTTGTTTCATGCCCACAATCATGTAGCGCAAGGCAACACGCTTCTGGTACGGCCGGTACTTATCCAACAGCAATACAGAGGTAGGCCAAGCCTTTTCGCCCTCGGGGGTGGTCGTTAGGGTCAGCAGCGGCTCCTTGATTTCGAGCGAGGTCTGCGCCGGCATGGGGTTGAGACGGTCTGAGCCCTCCTTGATAGCCGTAAGGTCACGGACGTCCCAGAACTTGACCCGCCCGCTCTTATCTAGCGAGACAACTACAGTGTCATCCTGGCTGAAGGTAAAGTCCTTGCCGGCCTTGCCCGTGTTGATCTTGAGCGAGCACTGCTTCAGGAGCTTCTCGGTATCGACAACACGGTCGTGAGCATTCTTAAAGAGGTTGTTCTCGAAAATGAACGAGGGCCAAATGATGTTGATGGACTTTCCACGGCCAACAGCGAAAAAGTCTGGATGCATGGACGAGGTACGGGCCCGTGTCTTGAGGACGCCACCAGGTGTATCGCCGCCTTCCTGTGACGAGATGGGAGGCAGCGCAAAGCCGTACTGTTCAGGGTGAGCATCTTCCAGATGATCGCGGTCTCCGTTCTTGAGCTGCACCCAGTAAACAGTCCCGCTAACGCCGGTGCCAATGATGGCCTCCTTGGGATGTTCAGTTGAGGGCGAGGTGGAGATGGCGACGTTGAAAATGCGATCCTTGGTGTCGGTGAAGAGCTTGGCGTCCTTGCCATCTTCTTGCCGAATCACACGCAAACCACCGGCTTTAGACATACCGTAGGCCATGTAGGTCTCAGAGGCGGAAACGAGGTTGCGATCAATCTGATCAAAGTCCTTCTTAAGCCGAGCAATGTCGAGGATGGCCTCCTCACGAAACACTGGCCGGGGCTCATCCGTCTCCTGGAGACTGATGGTGATCCAAGGTTTCATCGGGAAGTTGTACACCTTGACAGGAGCTGCGGTTTCTTCAATCACGACAATCTCGTCAGCCTCGGCGCTCTCCCAGCTGTCGGCCACAGGCAGCTGGGCAATAGGGGAAGCCTCGTCCAAAATATCAGTCACCTCCTGTGCAAGGTCGCTTGAGAGTGTGGACTCGATAGCTCTTTGACTATCCTCATTGGCAAACTCCTGCTTGAGAGCCTGAACTGCGCTCTGGGCTGACTGAGCAAACTCCTCCTCCGCTGTAGCATTCAGCATTTGCTCCAAGTCCTGGGCAATTCCAGCCTGGGCTTGTTCTTGCTGAGCACGAGCAACAGCCTCCCGAGCTTCCCGGTCAACCTGCTCAGCAAGGCCGTTGACAGCATCCGACACGCTTTCTTTGACCTCAGTTGGTCGCGCGGCAGAGGTGCTGTTGCAGACGGGGGAGATGTCCACGTGGTCCGACTTCTCGGCAGCACTGGTGTGCGAGAGGGGCGAGGGAGCATATTCCAGCTGGCGTCTCGCACTCTCGGGACTGTTGGCCAAACCACGATCGTTGAAGGATCTTTGCTGATGACGAGAAAGACCAGCCAGTCCTTGGTCAGGCTTCTTCAGAATCTGAATGGATCCGGGAATGGGTCCAGCAGCCGAAGCTGGAGCAGGGACCGAGGTCGGGGCTGGATGGCTAGTTCCAGCGGCACTCGAGGCTCCCGGCGTGGTGGAGGACTTGGGGGTGCGATGTACTGGGGAGGAGCTGGAGAGATCATCGAAAGGATTTGGATAGTTGCCAGGAGCGCCAGATTGGTGACCCGTCTGGTGCGACTGGTGTGATTGATGAGAGTGATGTGACTGATGGGAATGAAGCGAGTGCGGAGAGTCGACATTTTTATGATCAAACTCAAACTCGGATCGTGAAGCCAGTGTGCCAACAAGTGTCGGCTCGGCTGACCGACCCCCATGGGAGCTCTCATCCTCGGCGGGGGGAGGGGTCAAAAGACTCGATTCTTGATTGTCGGCATCGTTTTGGCTGGGCTTGGGCCGGTTCAATAGGTTGAGGAGATACTGCTGCGTGCCCGCAGCGGGCGGGGAGGATTGATTCCACGTCGAAGACGACGCAGTGGGTTCGGGCTTTGTTGACTCAGCCTCGAGTCGACCCTTCATCAAAGCAGCAAGGAGGCCGGTCGGGTCGGCGGCAGCCGGGGCCGGGGCATGAATAACCTGAGGCGCTATGGGCGCAGGCGCATAGTTGATGGGAGGCTCTCGAGCAGCGGACGGTTGGTGGATATTTTGGTGACCCCCTTGGCCACCACTGCTGTTAAACTTGAGGAGGTTCAACAAATGTGCTGTCCGCTCATCTCCGCCGGCACCGGCACCACCACCGCCGACATGGCGACCTGCTCCAATAGGATTCATGAGGCCGGGGGGAAACTGAGAACCACCAAAGCCGACGGGCGGTGTGGGAGCTTCGGGCAAGAAGGCGGGTGAATCAATGGGAGCGTGGCCTCCAGTCAGGTTGGGGGAGTCGTTGGAATGGTGACCGTAAAACGGCTGCCCAGCGGTGCCCTGATTGTAGGCACCAAACTGGGAGAATTGCTCGGGTCCAGGGCCAGACGAGGGACCGGGACTAGGAGAGGACTGCCGTCGGAGCTGGGCGAGGAGCGACTCGAAGTTGCTTGATGTATCGGTGTCATGCGCACCGTTGCCGCCGCCAGGCAACCCGTAGTTAGACATGGCGTGAAGTCGGGGCGGTGGGACCTGGTATCGAAGCCGACAGGAGATGGAGAGCCGTTCGAAGCCTTACGTCAGGAATGCGGAGGCGTGGCGTCGCTCTGGTAGTTGCGTTGTTGGTCTCAACAGCCCGTTCGCTGGCAGTGGGCGTTGGTCGATGACGGCCACCTGACGACGGGGCAGATGGTGAACAGAACACAAACGCCAAAGTGTGCAATCGAAGGACGGACGAAAATGTCCAAGCGCCCGAGGTCCGACAGGTCGCAACGGGGCAGCAGTCGCGGAGGGGGAGTGGAAAAGAAAAGAGGAGACAGCAGCGGATGCTGCAGAATTGGTGCGAAGGAGGTGTTCTCGACGGGATTGGGGAGACGTCGTTGCCCAAAATGTGTCGAAAAATATTGCTGGGCTGGTCGCAGAGGCTGGGGAGCGGGTGTGGCCCGTGCTGTATCTACACGTGTCGCACGCGGGGCAGCTGGACCGTGGAGAGGTGGTGTCACCAAACCCATCCAATGAGCAGGCCGACTGTGCTGCGACACAGAAAAGCAGGGCGGCCTTATGGCCTATCACCGACTGCATGGAGGAGCGAGTGGTGCTCTCCATGCTTGCTCGATCTCACGTCTTTTTTAACATAGACCTACAGGTAGATAATTCCATGGTGTACCATCACAGCGATACCCTCATGCTCCGACACTTTTTCCATCGCTCCACAGTTAGGCAGTCCCAGAGGTTTGACGTGCGCACCAGCCCAGGGCACCAACGCCTCGGACATGGCATGCCATGAAACCATCCCCAAGCCTTGCAGAAGGATGAGTGCCAAGCTGCGCATCTCCCATTCGACTGTTTGGATTACCTAAGCAGCCGTCCATGCCAAGCCCGCATCGTGGAAAGCAAAGACAGTGGCGCTGCGACGCCGGAACCGAAAGAAATAGCAACACCAGACTTACCAATTCATTGTCCACCACTGACCCTCCTCGCGATACTCATCACGGAGACTTTAGGCTGCCGGTGTCTGCCGAATCTCCCAACGAGAACATTTTCATTGTCATCCTGGCTCCGTCTCTTGTCCGCCAGACTTTGTCGCAACACAGCGGCTTTCTTGACTGCCCTTGCCTGCCTGCTGTTTCCCAGACGCCAGTCACAGTTTGCCGTCCCCTTAGGTAACACCCTCGATAATATCTCATCATGTTCTGTCTGCGAAGGTAAGAGATCCTCCTTTCCTGAAATTGTGAGAGCTACGAATAGTGCGCTGACGTTGCTCGACCTCCAGTTGGCTGCCCCTCCTATTCATACCAACCAGCGCATCGCCCGTCTTCATCTTCCTCTTCTTCATCTGCACCTACTTTCTCAACCGGCCATGCGTTTATTGCTCGTTTCTACTCCTCATACTCTTCCTGACCTCGTGTAACTGGTCCGACCACTGCTTCTTTGACTTTGGGAGCAACTGGTTCCAGCCAAGACTGGCCGCAAGCTACATTTACCTGCCTACTATCCCCGGCTGGAACGCGACGACAGATGTGACGGCGACCCCCAGTGCGACGACAGGCGTGGTTACCGATGTGCTAAACACGACCGCCGGTGCTCTCGCCACAGCGACCGCTGACAAGATTGCGCAGACGAGGGTGGAATGGACCGGATTGGGGCTCGAGTGGTTGAGGAGCTTGCTGGGAAAAAGAGAGTGGGAGATTGATTGCTTGGATCTTCATATCCGACTGTGAGGCGCCGGAAAGGCTTGTAATCGTGTGATCTAGAGGGCATTTGTACATTCATTGGGTTTTCGTATGAAAGCGTGTGGTTTTATTGCATGTATATATAATGCATGGCATGGCGTTGTGTTGGACACACATGTATTTTCACAATGGCATTTTGATGACCTTGGGTGCAGCTCCGCATCCACAGGCGAAGAGACAGCTACAATCTATTGCGAGTCGAGAATAGCGGCCTGGCTTTCGAGGCAGCAACTATCTATATCTCGCAAAACCTGAAAACCTCGCTGTTAGGGGGCTCAATGGCTATCCAGGAGTGTATTACCGGCAGGTACTCGTACCTGTCATGTTTCATGGATTGAACTCGGTACAGGTGCCGACAGACAGGTCGGAGACTTCTATGAAAGATCAGATGCCGGATCTGACATTCCGGACCGATGTGGCTTACTCAGGAACCCGGGGAGCCGGACACATCTCCCCAGGCGCGAACCCCTGCTTGCAGCCACGGCACTGCATGTACATACAGTGGTATACATATATATTGCACTGATACCGAGAATGGCCGTAGGCAATAATACGTCTGGTGGCCTGGTGGTGTGCCAGTATGACCATACCGCTTTTCGTATTGCAGTGTGAAATTCGGCAGCAACGAGGTGTGGGACCCTGAAACCGATGAAGAAAACCTGGATGGACAAAACGGCAGGGCTAACCGATGAGCTGGATTTCCTGCTGACGGCGGAATGATGTGCCCGGGACGGCGCTGGCACATTGCAGGAATGCAGGCGGAATCAGACGGTCTTCTCGGGTCTAGAACCCGTGCTTGCATTTCAGATCAAGGACACAGCATGGCAGACATTGGCAGCCAAGCGGCGCCTGGTGGGTCTGCCCTACTGCAGAAGCGTGAGAAGCCGCAAAAAGGGTCCCGTCCAAGAGGAAATATGGCGCCATTTGTGCATTCACTGCCCTCCATCCCCGTCACCCTGTCATCACCCCTCCTCCCTTTGCCATAACCGACTTTGAAGACGTCTTTGTTGCTCGCCGTATCCGTGTCTGACTATCGTGAAGTAGCAAGTCAATGGTATAGGCAGCACCAAGACAGATACAGTAATACAAGAAGAAGAAAGAAAGGGCCAGGCCCCACAGAACGAGGGTGGATGTGGCGGATGCCAATGGTGGGTAGGATGTGAGATGAGACAGTTCACGGTACAGACAGTTGACTGCCTATGACGTTGTTGCCCACTGTTTTTTCTCCAACGGGGCTCGCGACTCATGTTGTCGTGCAACGTGGAAGCCCACACACACCCAAGTTCCCAGTTTCATCCCAGGCTCGTCAAACCCCCATGAATTTCATGCTGTCCGTCTTGCTTGTTAGGAACTGAACAAGACAACAAGAGCCACCTACCTGGTTATTGGCTACCTAGTGCTGCACTGGTATACATACTCCTGCCCGCCTCACCAAATGAAGCACATAGACATTCATTTAATTCTTTCTGCATGGTTGATGATTATCCGTTCTAGCTGTGCATTGTACCTGTCCGTACTCGGCATTGTTGACGAGTCCCAAACGGAATCCCCAAGTCCCGGCACAACGTTTGGACCCACCAGCGCCAGGTTATGACGACAGCGCTGAAAGTGACGCAAAGAGTGCTCCACACCGTTCCTGTCCTGCACGTCGCTGCACCGGGGACACCCAGCGCCTCGCTCACGACCAGAAAAGCAACACGAACCGCCACAGTCATCCAGCTCACCTGTTTTTGAGCGCATTCACGAGACACTGCACTTGCATTCTGTCGAGTTCTAGAAGCTCGCTCGCTCACTCATCGGTCTTCTCTGTCGTCCATCTCTATCGAGAGCCGCCTAACACGCGCATCCGTACCGACGTCGTCATAGGCACTCCTGTGATGTAAGTTCAAAGTCTGAGTTTGCTCTGTACACCACAGCATGTAAACACACTACGTACATTTCAGCCTCATGGTTCAGGTAGCTAGCTGCTCAAGGCATCCTCTACAGAGTACATACGTCAGGGAGCGCCAGCTGCCAATTTAGGAGCGCTGATCAGTCCCATCCCGACGCTGGAAAAGCCACATCCCTGCACATCCTGACATCAAGCGTGCATTTGTCCGCATTTGAGACGCCGCACCCATTTCACCGCATTTCTCCTGCCCTGTGCCCCTCTAGTGTAGTGTACTAGGTTGCTGGCCGAGGACCCCTTTTTCACCTGCTGGTCCCCCCTCCTTCACCTTCTTGCCCAGCCCGGGACAGAAATCCGTCGAACCAATTCTTTTTTTCCTTCCTTCTTCATTTTGTTGCACTGTCCCACTAATCTCAATCGGCCCAGGATTGACAGATTGACAACCCCAGAGACCATCCCGACTCGGCAAAACCCCACACTCACCACCACCAACACTCACTACTTCTCTTAATTATCCTGGATAGGCCGGTTCAGTCAGTTTCACGTACCTGAATCCAGGGAAAACACGTCTCATCAGCAACTCCACCTTCTTGAGGTGTTCGTCGCCCACCATCGTCCTCACCACCATCGTGAGCGCCCCGTGTTCTTACCTGTTGGCCTCAGTTGGTTGTGGAGGAAACCCCAAGCCCAGTCCAGCTTGCTCTAAAGTCAATCTCAGGAGAGATTGGCCAGACTCTTGGGACACTACGGTTTTAAAGTTCGAATCACAAAACTATTACTGAACATGGCTGCCGTGTTATGAAAGTTCAAGGCTGAGGATTCTTTGGATACATCTAGCGGGCATACGTCACTCACAGTTCTCTGGAGCAACAACACATCATCATCACCAAGATCATTCCACCACGATCTAATACAGCAAACATACCATAAAATGCCTCCAGAACCGAGAGCTAACGACCGGGCCTCGTATTACACGATGAAGACGGCCGGTTTGGCGGCGTCACAGGCACCAGGTCACTCGCGCACGAATTCTCAATCTTTGTTCTCCAACAAGGCCACCGGTGCCCCTTTGTCTTCACCTCGGCCGCCGCATTCTGTTGGTCAGCCGCACCCGCCCAAGATGTCACCCAGCACAAGTCGAGGTGGTGTTGTAGATGCTCGTACTCCCAGTCCAAATTACTTTGGTCTCGCCTTGGACCCGAGTGCCGACCCGCGAGAATCGGCGCTTCTGCCACATGAGAACTGGAGCACTCCAACGTCCTCAGTCAAGTCGTTTGCTGCTGCCATACCGAAACATCTACCACTGGACGCCAACCCGGAATTCGAGGCTTTTCGGCGGCAGATTGATGCCAATAGGGGGCGATCAGGGTTCAGCCTTTCCAACACACACTTCAACATCACAAGCGGGGGCCCGTACATCCAGGCCGCATCAACCCCGTCCGCCCAACAACGGCCTCGCCCACCACGATCACAGACGCACGGCAGTGATTTGCCCGAAAACCCTCCGACGCGGCCATCGCTACCGACGGAGTCTGGCAGCTGGGGACCGGGAGACAATCCATTCCAATCGGTGGTGGAAAATGGCAGTCAACGACGAGATGCGCCCCACATCTCTGTAGAGTCGAGGTTTGGGACCAAGGGACTGATGAACCCTCCCGTCTTTCTGGGTCTTGGAAAGCCGCCAAGCCATGAGTGGGAGAAGCTGAACTCATCCATCACCCAGGCAAGTGGTCGGCTAGGCCGCAAAACTGAGACGCCATCGCCAACTCTAAGCCAACAAGGGAATAGCGATAAGTCGCCAACGCAAGGATGTGATGGGCCTAGCATGATACCGCCAGCGGAGCTCAAGCACCTGCTGGAGAAGAGCAAGGGCGAAAATATCCTTCTTCTGGACATTAGGGTTTCCCCCCAATTTGCCCAGTCGCGGATCCAGGGCGCTCTGAACCTCTGTATTCCGACAACTTTGTTGAAAAGGGCAACCTTCAACCTCCAGAAGCTCCAGCAGACTTTCCAGGCAGACCGGGACCAGGACAAATTTGCCAAGTGGCAGACGTCGAGCCATCTGGTTGTGTATGATGCCGCGTCGTCCGACAGGCGCGACGCGACTTCGGCTCTGAACATGATCAAGAAGTTCACAAACGAGGGTTACTCGGGAACGACAAGTATTCTGCGCGGCGGTTTCAATGCCTTTGCTTTGGCGTATCCCAACCTAGTTGACCGCTCCTCAAACATGATATCACCCACATTGTCATTAGGCGGCGGAGGTCCTGCCACGAATGGCGCACGATCAAACGTTCCGCCCGTCATTGGCGGCGTCATGCTCCCCACCACAAATGACAAGATAGATCCTTTTTTCAGCAACATTCGACAAAATCAGGACCTTGTCGATGGCGTTGGCCAGATGGACGTCGGCGTACCGGCAGGACTCGACAAAGATCGGCTCCCACGCTGGCTTCGGGAGGCCATCGAAATCAACGACCATGGCAAGAGGGTATCAGACAAGTTTCTGCGGATCGAGCTGACAGAACAGTCCCGCATGAAGCTTGCTTACGCGGCGTTTGCGAGTTCGAAGAACCATGGCCCTCAGACCGAGTCCCAGGTGCGGTTATCTGGTGTTGAACAGGGTGGAAAGAATCGGTACAAGGATATTTTGCCGTTTGAACATGCACGTGTCAAGCTTCAGGGTCGCCCAGAGGGGGGGTGTGATTATGTCAACGCCAGCCACATACAGGCCAAACGCAGTTACAAGCGTTATATTGCCAGCCAAGGACCCTTGCCGGCAACGTTTGAGGTATGTCTACTGAGATGTTGACTTTATGTTTCCAGGCGTTGTCTAACTCTTCTCGCAGGACTTTTGGTCAGTGGTCTGGGACAATGATGTGCGCGTCATCGTCATGTTGACTGCTGAGTCGGAGGGCGGTCAACTCAAGTGCCACCCTTACTGGAAAGGCAGAGACTTTGGCTCCATCAGGCTACGGCTGCTCTCCGAGAAAAAGATATCGTTGGATATTGACAAGCACCGGTCCGGTTCGACCGCCCCTGGCGATGAGCCCGCGACGACCAGTTCTAACGAGGGTGCCTCAACGTTCCCCGAGGGAGGTCGTCGACGTGCCAACACCACAACCACCCTGCACCCCAAGGCTCCTGGCTCCCAGTCTGGCTCCGCACAAGAAGCCGAGACCCCCTATGTCACAATCCGAAAATTCGCCCTCAGTCACGCAATGGAACCCTTTGCTCCCATTCGAGAGATCACCCACCTCCATTACACGTCATGGCCTGATTTTGGTGCACCGGCGCAACCAAGCCACTTGCTCGCGCTGGTGGAACTGGCTAACGTCATGCAACGTGCCGCTCTCCCCAACGACGTGACAGTGGCAGCCTCACAGCCGCAACCTAACCATGACAGTGGCAGCTATTTTGACCCATCTCCCCCACTCCGATCAGACAGTCTTGCCACCACAGTCCAGCGTGCCTCGTACGATGCGCCTGAGCCCGCAGAGAACAGCCGCCCCATGTTGGTTCATTGCTCAGCTGGGTGTGGTCGAACAGGCGCGTTTTGCACGGTAGACAGCGTCATCGACATGCTCAAGCGGCAACGACAGCAGCAGCAACAACACGCGGCCACCCAGGCGACGTCCTCAACCGGTCAGCGGTGCAGCTCGAATAAACGGACATCCCAAGACGGATGGGACGATGACGACGAAGACAGCCGAAGTAAGCGCCTCGCACTCCAGCAAGACAGAAAGGCAGACATGGATCCAGACGGGGATGTGACAATGGCCATGGATGAAGGCTTTGTCGTTCTACCTCGTCAAGCTGCCACACAGCCCCCTGTTCAAGCTCTGGCCAACGGCTTTCCCGGGTTTGGCAGTGCCAAGGAGAGCATAAACACAGCCTGGCTGGAAGACGATGGCATTGACCTGATTGCACAGACAGTCGAGGACTTTAGAGGGCAGAGATTAAGCATGGTGCAGAGCTTGAGGCAGTTTGTGCTGTGTTACGAGACGGTGCTAGAGTGGATCTGGAGGGTGGAGGAGAGTGGCAGCGCCGGCGGTAGTCTGCTCGGAAGAGCAAGGGGAAGAAGTGGTAGTTTGGCTTTCTGATGGGATAATACCGTCCACGAGAGGTTGGTTTACCTACAATAAAACGGCCCACAAACATATATAAACAGCCGTTGGATGATGTATCCGGAAGCATAGGGTGCAGATCCCCCGTATTTTTGCATGGCAGTGGCGTTCCGTAGTTTAGCTTTGGCGCCGTGTATTGGTTAAGTAGCAGGAAGACTACTGGTATTAGAAATAATCAAACAATAAAATTACCACCAATGCTGGACTGCAAAAGTTCGTTGGGTAACCATTTCAGCGCTCTATTATGCCCCATCCGACCACTCGAGTTGCTTTCAAGCTGTTTTAATTGTACATACAGCCCTGAATAACGCTTGGTGCACAACCTTTGTAAAAGGCCCACCACCCCTTTCCAGCTCCCCCCAACACCCGATTGAAAATCAACGCCACAGCTTGGCCAGAGATACCTCCTTGTCGTCATGCTTGTTCAAAATCTTGGCCGTCGCCAGCTCAAAGTCTTCCTGCGTGACGTGCACGCGCCTCTCGCGGAGGGCGTACATGCCCGCCTCGGTGCACACGCCCTTGAGCTCGGCACCCGAACAGCCATTCATCTTCTCGGCAATCTTGGTCAGGTTGATCCCACGTGTCAGATTCATCTTGCGGCTGTGAATGCGCAGGATATCGGCTCTGGCCTCGACGCTCGGAGGAGGGAACTCAATCTTGCGGTCGATGCGCCCCGGACGCAGGAGGGCAGGATCCAGAATATCAAGACGATTCGTCGCCATAATGACCTTGATGTTCTTGGTGGGTTCAAAACCGTCGAGCTGGTTAAGGAGCTCCAACATGGTGCGCTGGACTTCCGAGTCGCCACCCGAAGAGCCTTCCACACGGGAGGAGCCGATGGAATCGATTTCGTCCATGAAGATAATAGAAGGAGCGTGCTCACGGGCCATAATGAAGAGCTCTCGGACCATGCGGGAACCCTCGCCAATGTACTTTTGAACGAGTTCGGAGCCGGAGACACGGATGAACTTGCAGTCTGTGTGGTGGGCTACAGCGCGAGCCAAGAGGGTCTTTCCCGTTCCAGGGGGTCCGTAAAGGAGGACACCTTTGGGTTGGGCAATACCCAGAGACTCAAAGAGCTCGGGGTGTTTGAGTCCAAGCTCAATAACTTCCTTGATTTCCTTGATTTGTTGGTCGAGGCCACCGATCATGTCGTAGGTGCTGTCGGGCACCTTTTCGACCATCATGAGGGATACGAGGGGGTCAACCGAGGATGGGAGCATCTTCTCGAGCTTGTACGAGTCGGATAGCAAGGTTACGCGCTTGCCGGGTGTGAGTTTGGTGATGTCAACCGAGTCGGCGATGTCCACAACTGCACATGACGCCAAGGGTCAGTTCCGGCTCCATGTAAAGGGATTAGCTGGAGAATAGCACGAGACATACCGTATTTTCCCTCTGGATGTACCTTAACGAGAACCTTCTTGGTGCCCATCACCTTGACGACCTCTCCCACATACGAGCCTGGTTGTTGTAGCAGACCAAGCTCTTCTCTGAGCAAGCGTACCCGGGAATTGTAATCATTGCGCTGTGCTTCGAGACGACGGAGAACGGCCTGGCCCTTGAGGATCTCGAGTTGCATCGACTCGATCTTGTTGTGGTAGTAGTTGTCGAGCGCCATGGTGATGGTGGTTTCTGGTACCGTATGGCGGGGAGGTCAAGACTCAATGGGGTGTTATGACGGTCAGATGTTGTCTATCGATGAAGTGCTGAAGGAATAAACCTG
This sequence comes from Triangularia setosa, assembly GCA_033296915.1. Taxonomy (NCBI): domain Eukaryota; kingdom Fungi; phylum Ascomycota; class Sordariomycetes; order Sordariales; family Podosporaceae; genus Triangularia; species Triangularia setosa. Next base: position 16,779 of record MU866325.1, on the reverse strand, counting down.
CAAAATTGACTGGTTGGAGTTCGGCGTGAGGGATGAGCGCAACGCAATAGTCGTGCTTCGTTTGTCGTCGTTTGGAATTCAATGTTTAAGCTGTTACCCTGGGCCGCATCCACTGGCGAAGTTAGCCATCGAAGGCAGCTTAGGTCAACGCAATGCGCCCGGGCGCCGAGCTGCCACCGCCTGGCGCCAAGCCTTGCAGCAGCTGCCAGTGACCGGGGCCTTTGCACGTGACCCGCGGCTCTCTCGCCATCGGGGATCGGTGCTGGGCTGTCCCGCCATAGCTTAAATTAAGTAAGTGCAGCTGTGGGATGGAGCTGTGATGTCACCGCCAAGAGGGGAGCTGAGGCAGAAAGCTTCTGTGGACTCGTCCATTTTCATGGTTTGATATCAGGAAGCCCGGTCAGGCACTGAGGTTAGAAGATGTAATTCTTCACACCTGTAAATTGTATCAGTATGGCGTGATGTGTGTTGTGCTGTACACCAGGCTAAGTAATGGCCAATTTGGCTACAAAATACAGCCTGGGCCGGCGGACTGGACGGGTTGCACCACCTACCTAGCTCTTTTAGATATCTCTCAACCTGTGATGTCCCCTTCCAGTTGGGTAATGGTAATGGCACTAGGTGTAAAATAACCGGCAGAGACTGGTCCCCTGATCAAAATCCAGAGGCAGTTGAGAGCCCAGGTTTACAGATCGGACAGCTATAAATTGATGGCGGTTTGCGGCGCAACGGGCACAGCCGGCGCGAGCCCAAACAGCCTCCAACCCAAAAGCCTACAAACTGAGGTGAGTGTATAGTAGAGTATTCTGGAATACCTTCACCACTGCACCTGCACCTGGACATGTCGTTGGCGGCCCACAAGGTCACGATCCCAGGGCTGGGCCTGCGGCACATCCCCGTTTTTGCTGTGGTGGTTTGCCATTTAGAGGTGCTTGCCGCCAATCGCTAGACAGCGCCAAACCCGGCATCGCCGCACGCTGTGTCGCTGGCCAACGCCGGGGGTTACATCGCCCGCATCGCGCGCTGCAGTGGATCGCACTTCGGTCGAGTTCCACTCCTCGTGCTGCTGCATTTGGCACTCCCGTGATGTTTCACTGTCTTACAACGGCCAATGACCCCCAACTCTGCCGATTCCTTCGGTCTTGCACGGCGAGCCATCCGATCTAGTACGGAATAATAAGCGATGGAATAAATACCTACCTAGAACCGTGCGGTTGGTCTACACCTTTGCAGGGTGTTTTGGCTGCTTCCCTTCCTTATCTACCCGCCTTGTTGTTTGTTATCGTGGCAAGTGTTTCGTCTGGATCCAATCTGAGAGCACCTGGCCCAGCCTGTGCCTCGCTACCCTACCATTCTTCCTTCCATTTTGTCGCACTTGTAACAGCAACGTCGACCATCGAACCACAGCAGCTCATTTTCACCAGGTCCTGACCTATGTGCTTGCCGCAACGGCTCTGTGCAACTGCCATGCAAACCGAAGCCTGAAGTCGATAGTCGTTGGTCGACTCGTCGCTTTTGCATCCTCTCCAGTCGTCTCTTCAGCGTCTACCTCGATCCGAGACTCGCAGCATCACAATCAACAAGGCCAGGGCAGCTACCAGTGAACTGCGCCAGCTTTTTTTAACCAATCCATCATCCAACCTACTTACTTGTCATCACTCCGACACACATACCCGTGCCCATACGTACACCCGCTTTACCGTCGGAGTCATGGAGTCCAGCCCACAAAAAGACGACGCCTCGGTAACCGACCAGTCTCCAACAGATACCCGCCGCCCGTCGCGGTACGAGTCCATCACTGGCCAGGACGATCGCATGGATGAGAGCTTCCAGTCGACAGATACTGTGCGGAGAAGACCAGAAGGTGGGTAGATATCGAGAACCCACGAGCGGGAACTCCACCACACTGGCCATGTTCTTGGCATTCTGGGGTGACCTTTGTCGATGGCTTGTGACCCCTCACGCCATTGCCGTTAATTCTGAATCTGTTGCTGACTCTGTTCTTTTACTTGACAGACTCGATGCAAAGTCCAAATTTAGCCAGCGGCGCATTTGCCGACTCGGGCCAGTCCAGTCGAACAACGCCAGCCACCATGCGCTCGCCATTGCTGGGACCTCGAACGCGTCCCCGAAAACCTGCCATGCCGCGTCGCACATCGTCCACGGCCCAGGCACCGCATCGACGAGGTATCTATTCGGTTGACGACGGCATCGCTGAGGTTGAAGCGGATGCTGTCGAGCGCCAGCACAGCTATGCCGCCTCGATAAGGAGACGTACCCACGCTCCACCAACACTCTCGCGAGTCCATTCTAGGGACGAGGATGGCCCCAGTGACTGGCCTGAAGAACAGGAAGAACCAAATACCACTGGCCCGGGAGTCGACGATGGGGAGCAGCCATTGGACGAACAGGTCTCGGACGAAACTCCGGCCGAGGATGGCGGCGACATCAGCGACGCCGAAAGCTTCACCCTCAAGGACCGCCAACAGGCCATCAACCAAACTCATCCCTTTGGCATCAGGCTGTGGAAACCAGCCCTGTACAAAAAAGATCGTTCGGTGCAGAAGAATGCCGAGGCAGATGTGCATTCGTCGCCGGGTGGCCATGTTAGCAGCTGGCTACTGTTCTTTAACATCATCTGGACTCTGGCCTTTGGTTGGTGGATGGCTCTGTTTGCCTTTGTCGGCGCTGTCATTTGCTTCTGCTTTGCCGCCGCCCCCAGTGGCCGAGAGTATGGTCGCGTCTTGTGGGGCCTAGCAGGATATCTGTTTTACCCCTTTGGCAAGTTCGTGCGCCTGGAGCAGCAGGAGGCTTATCTAGAGGAAGACTTGGGTGAGGGCAGGAGTATCAGCGAGTACGAACAATGGCAAAGCGGGGACCTTGAATATGGCCGGCTCTTCTTTGGACCGGACAGCAACCGCTCCATCATTGGCCGATCTCGCAGGAGTCTTGATTCGGAACCAGACGAGACAGAGAGCCTTCTTTCGAGGGGACGCGGACGGGGTTCGGATTCTGACCTGCCACGGATGAAGCGACGCCTGTTTGGTCGTGGCCAGTGGAACGTCGGCCGTGTCGTCTTCTTCCTCTTCTTTTACTTCTTGATTACACCCTCTCTGTTCATCGTGTCGGCCATCTGCTGGTTTTTGGTATTCTGGATCCCCATGGGCAAGGTCACCGTGCTCCTGTTTTCCCATCTGCGCCGCCATCCGCTGGCACTGTCGTTTGAATCCGACATGGCCTCTGCCAGAGCGCCGGCAGGGCTCCAGTCTTCGATTTTGGTCTGCACCTATCGAGCTGTCGGCCTCAAGTATTGGAAGTACACGGTTGACGGAACCAACATCTTCCTGATCAACCTCCTGGCAGTCGTTAGCTTTGTCGTTGTGGACTGGCTCGTGCTGCACCAGGCCCTGGGCATGCACAACTTCTTGACCTCGTCGGCCTTCCTGTTCATTGCCGGCCTCTTATCTATCATTCCCCTGGCCTACTTCATCGGTCAGGCTGTCGCATCCATCTCGGCCCAGTCCTCCATGGGTCTTGGTGCTGCGATCAACGCCTTCTTCTCCACCATTGTCGAAGTATTTCTCTACTGTGTGGCTCTGCGTCAGGGCAAGGCTCAGCTGGTGGAAGGCAGCATCGTTGGCAGCATCTTTGCCGGTATCTTGTTCCTCCCCGGTCTGTCCATGTGCTGCGGTGCCATCAAGCGCAAAACCCAGCGCTTCAACTCGAGGTCAGCCGGTGTGACATCAACCATGCTTCTCTTTGCCGTCATCGCCGCGTTTGGCCCGACCCTGTTTTACCAAATCTATGGAACCCACGAACTAACGTGCCAGGACTGCACCAACTTTGACCACCCCAACCGGGGTGGCGGTGCTCTCCGGGACTGCCGCCGCTGTTACTTTTCTCAGACGCCTGCTATTAATGATCGTTTCTACCTCCAGGCGGTGCGTCCCTACTGTTACCTTGCTGCGGGCATGCTGTTCTTGTCATATGCTATCGGCTTGTGGTTTACACTTCGCACGCATGCTGCCGTCATCTGGAACACCGACCTGGACGAGAAAAAGCATGAGGATCAGACCACTGCCCAGAGCGCGGCCCGGCCATCACACGCCACGTCGGTCGGTGATGCTAGCGGTGCTGATATCCGCGACTCTCATCTTTACAAGCGAATCCTTGGCCAATCCCTCCGCCAAGTCGGGCATTACCCCAAACCCGATGAACAGTCGCGCAATAGCTCAACCTTGTCGGCGGCCAAGTCCAGTGGAACTCCGCATGTTGTCCCTCCAAAATCCACCAGCTATGGAACGGAGACGTTGGGAACGAACATCAACATCCCCGGGTTCAGTGATGCGGAGAATAACAATCTCGTCCATCAGGTGGCGGAGATTGCCGCCACCGCCGCAACGGTAGCCGCGAGAAATGTGCAGAGGCCCCGGCAAATCTCTCATCATGCTTCCTCCGTTTCGGCCGTTGGTCATGGATCCGCTTCTGGAAGCCGTTCAGGCACCGTTCGTCCCACCACGGTCTCGATTGGCGAGGATCTCGGGGGGTCTGGCGCGGGTTCGGGTGGCCATGGAGGCCATGACGCGCCCAACTGGAGTCGCCTGAAGAGTTCTGTCATCCTGATGGGCGCCACGGTTCTTTATGCCATCGTTGCTGAGATTCTGGTCGACACAGTGGACGTTGTTCTGGAAAACTTTGAGATTGACGAAAAGTTCCTTGGCATCACGCTTTTTGCGCTTGTGCCCAACACTACCGAATTCTTGAACGCCATTTCGTTTGCTATGAACGGCAACATTGCCTTGTCCATGGAGATTGGTTCCGCCTATGCTCTGCAGGTCTGTCTCCTTCAAATTCCGGCTCTTGTTTTGTTTTCGGCCCTCTATCCTCCCATCGGCGTTCCGATGGAAGATGTCGCAAAGTTCACATTCAGTCTCCTATTCCCGCAGTGGGACATGGTGACAGTGATCTTGTGCGTCTTCTTGCTTAGCTACATGTACGGTGAAGGAAAGAGCAACTACTTCAAGGGCAGCATCTTACTGCTCAGCTACTTGGTCGTCATTGCTGGCTATTACTTTAGCGGCTATGGAACTAGTTTTGAGAGCCCGCAGAGCACTGTCAGCCGATTCGATACGATGGGCAGCGACGGTCAGTGGATGAGCTACAAGTATAAGACGGTGGGAAGGAGCACGTCTGGGGTAGCTTTTTAAATGTACCCTATCCCTCGGCCATTGACGAGCAATGTCTTATTTCATATCCGCACTTATTTGTTAGCCTGGTCTCACAGCATAGGGCACCGGCGCCCACAACAGCACAACAGCCTTAATTATTCACCATACCCTCTCGTTAAACATGGCCTGTCTCTGTCTTTCTTGCCTTTCATTTTCTTTTTTTGCCTCTCTCATTTTCTTTTATTTCTTTTTTAGTCTTCGTCGCCTTGGGCTTATCATCGCTGTCATCAGGATGTCCAGGCGGGGAGTTTGGGCGTCGTGTATCGATAGGAAATATTATACGTAGACTGATGGATGGGCATGATAATTACATGGCATGCCCTCATGAACCTCTCTAGGAGGTTAAGAAAACTAGGAACAGGTCACAAAACGGTGTCTGTATGAAGATTAGGACATCGGTCGATCAGTGGAGGAATACGGCATTTCACCTAATTGAGAAACGTATAACATGAGTACCTACGAATATGAGATTGATGAGACATGCCCTGTGCTGTATTGGTATCACATCCGGTACATGATATCGTTGCGGGCAGAAAGCACTTGGTACGATTGGTGGGAATTGGCCACCATAGTGTCCTACCCAAGTTCAGGTTTCAATCTTCCAAGTTGCAGTAAACCGGCAGTTAGGGCTTGGGGAGCCCAGCCACATCTTTCATTTACACTGTTTCAATAAGCCGTCGTAGCATCCGATCGTCTTTGCCAAGCCACGGCTTTTGATCAATTGCCATTGTTTCATTGAATCTGGGGACAAAGTCTGGGAGCTACCATTGGCTACAAGTGTCAGTTGGGGTATCATGTTAATAAAAGAGGCATATCAGAAGTCTCCGCACAGCGTTAGGTTATGCCTCGATAATGATTGCCGATGAGAGACAAGTGCGACAAATGCAGAATGGTGACCAAGTGCTACGATGGCACTGGTCAAGGTACAAGAATGCCGCTTGATGTGGGGAGGTACAAGTCAGAAGTGTCGGTATGCCAGAGTTATCAATATTCTTTTGTCCCGATCACTTCCTTTTGGGCCAAACCCGGAAGACCTTAGCTCCATCGAGCTTTTGGCGGGTCACTAACGGACACATCGACGGCTTCTACCTCAACAAATAAACACATTATAGATAAAGAACTGCCATATTAAATAAAGACCTTGAAAGATAGTGAATAATTCTCTCGGCTATCCTTAAAGGCCTATTAATAAACATTTAATGTCTATTAAATATCTTTTAAAGTCTCCATCTTAAGTAGTAGCCTCTATTTTTTTGTCCACCAACATGATGAAGAGGTCACGGTCCCATCAATCGGGCCATCATTAGCAGGGCCTTTATATTTTGTGCCGTGCAAAAGCCGGCGATATAGTTCCTAGATCTGTGTTGTATTCCGATAGGCTGGGGAGACAAGGGAGCAGAATTTGGCTAAACCGCATAGTGCCGGTGATCTGCTGCGGGACTTGATAGACCAGAGATTCTGCTACCGGTGACGTCTTATTCGCCGGAGTGTTATCATTTGAGGGCATTCGGTACTTGGGTTATCACAGGCAGGCGACGTTGAAGCGGAAGCTGGTCTTCAATGCTAGTTGCCTAAAAAGGCAAGTAGTCAAGGATTGGTCCAGGTTTCGTCGCAGTTAAGTTGTTTTGGCTTCCAAAACGCTGGGACTTGGTGGAGAAAGTGTAGATCTTGGGGGGATTCTTGGACAATCTTCATGGTGGTCGTTGGGTTTGGATTCTTGAGACAAGGCTCCTTCACCGAAAGCCAACCAGTAGACATCTCCGCCTAACATAGAGCAAGAAAATCCAGATGAACCCAGTGGTCAAGTCCGGGCAGCTCATCCTTGGTGATATAGCGGGAGGCAGGGAACTCTCAGCTACCCGTACACGGGGATCCGGAACTGCACACTCTATACTCACATGGATGCAGCTTTCGTGCTACCGCGGAGGGGTGTTGTCATTCATCTGATCAAGGGCGGGGAAGATTTGGGCTGAGAGATAAGAACAAGCCTCTGTCCCCTCCTGGAAACTCAGTTTCTTGTTGTTTGTCGACCGTCTACCCCAGGTCGCCTTCATGATGGTGTCTTTCACAGATTTCTTTCTCACCTCCTTGTTGGCGGCAGCAGGGCTTGGATCTGCCCTGCCACCCCAAATCAGTACAACCAAGGACCAAAATGGACGCCTCACACTCAAACAAGTACGCAATCCGCGTCCCCACAAAGCCTTTAACCCGGCCAGGGCGACATACCGCACCTTTCTCAAGTATGGTGTCCCAGCCCCTGATTACATCAAAAAGGCCATTACCCATATCGACGATGAGCAAGAGGAGGCTTTTTCTAGGTCCAAGCGTGATACAGGGTCGGCTGCTGCTATACCCATCAACGAAGTAGACATTGCCTACGTCACCCCCGTCACAGTCGGAACGCCTCCACAGACACTCATGCTCGACTTGGACACTGGATCCTCAGATCTTTGGGTCTTCAGTAGCTTGACACCTTCCAGCCAGGTAAGAGGCCAAGATATCTACACACCCGCAAATTCTAGCACCTCGAAACTTCTCAACGGCCACACATGGAGCATTAGGTACGGGGATGGGAGCGGGTCGCGGGGAACTGTCTACCTAGATACCCTCGCCGTGGGCGGACTCGAAGTGAAAAGCCAAGCCGTTCAAACCGCCCAAGAGGTCTCCTCCAGCTTCACTCAGGAGCAAAGCCTCGACGGCCTAATGGGCTTGGGCTTTTCGACCCTCAACACTGTGCGGCCAAGTAGCCAACTGACCTTTTTCGACAACGCGCGACCGAGCCTCGATGAGGAAGTCTTCACCGCGGATTTGAAGTATCATGCTAGTAGGTTTTGCCCTTCTTATTTCCGACTATGTCAAGACCAGTTGCTGATAGAGGTTGTGTGACAGCTGGTAGCTACGACTTCGGATTCGTGGATCGAGCCAAATATACTGGCAACATCTCCTACACAGCTGTGACGGAGTCCCCGGGTTACTGGACTCACTCCCTTTCCGGGTACGCTGTTGGCTCAGGCGCATTCCAGACGACTCGGCTATCAGGTATATCCGACACCGGCACCACGTTACTGTACCTTCCGACAGCCGTCGTCACGGCTTACTACCGCCAAGTTCAAGGGGCACAAAACTCACAATATTACGGTGGCTATGTTTTTCCTTGTTCTAGCAGTCTTCCCACATTCACCTTTGGGATTGAGGAGGCTAGGTTTACCATACCGGCTTCGTATATCAACTACACGCGCATCTCCCCGACTTCAACAACTTGCTACGGCGGTTTGCAGAGCAGCTCTGGGCTGGGGATCAATATCTTTGGCGATGTCGCCCTGAAGGCTGCGTTTGTGGTTTTCAGTGGAACGAACCCACCCAGAATTGGGTTTGCTCACAAGCCTTTGGATTCTTGAAACAGGAATACAGGGAACACGGAAGAAGATAATCCAGACAGAGGAGAATGGTTGGATATGGCTCCACGTTTTATTACAGGTTGTGTCATGTAATTACTTACAATACTGAACACGCACTGGCTGATAGGTATATCGTTTAACAAAGTAACTGCATTTTGGTAGCTTCAATCTTATCTCAACTTAGGGGCCAGATGATAGTCAATAGGCATTATATAATAGTCCAACGCCCTAAAAGATAGCCGTTAGGTTTTTGGGATAGGTTTGAGAGGCCTATTTACTATCTTTCAACGCCTGTTCAGTATCTTGTAGAACCTGTAACGTGCGTGATAAGCGAGCGACGGATTTTTCACCACCGTACTACAACTATCCTCAATTATACAGCCACAACACTAGGAAACAACAATAACTGAATTAGAAACAGATGAATCAGACGATTCTGCAGCCTCTTTGCATGCGCGTGAATTATGACCAGACTTGCCGCGCATACCACAGTACCGAGTCTTCGTACGAGACCCCCTTGCATCACCACCATTTTGTCGTGTTTCCTGGGCTACCTGCTCCCTCATAGCCTTCTGATCAAGTAATTCCTGTGCCTCTTGCACAGTAAGTGACCCTCCAAACTGTATACGTGTTTTTTTAAGCTCTGCGTCTCTTACTAAGCCCCTCATTGGCCTTGTGTAGCGAAGAGACCTCTGCACGGAGGAGCTACCTCGTCCATTATTGTCAATGCTCCTTTGGTACATTTGTCTACAGCAGCTATCATTGAAGTTGGGAAGCTAGTTTGATGGTTTGAAATTCGAGTTTTAATAAGCTCTGACTGGGAGGTTGCTTCTCGAGGGTTGTGTGGTGTTTGGGAGACCGAAGGGAATGCTGTGTCTGGTCTCGAGACTGGGGGGTGTTGGAGTCCGAATGCGCACATCTAGCTTAGATATTACCCTCTCTGGATTTTACGGTACAAGAACGGCTCCGGCAAAAACTCACCTGGATATTCTTTTTTGTGATTGAAGCAAAAAACACTTTTTTAAACGCACAAAGAAACTCCAGCTTGCTGATGTGTGTGATGTTCATCCGAATCAGCTGCTCAATCTGGCGGCTATACGCCTTCTTCAATGACGCAAAACAGCCAACATCTAATGGCTGAAGTAGGTGGGAGGAGTGGGGAGACACACACAGTGTAATAATGCTATGCTCCTGGCAGTAGGTCTCGAATTCTTCGGAGTGGTGGTTATCATGGCCGTCAAGGATTAACAGCCGATATTTGCCTTTTGTTCAAGAGCAAACCACTCGCGAATAACCTTTGGATCTTCACATTTGGCACTTTAATAGTCTTGTCTACGCGTAAAACGCGTCCGAAGTTCTGGCTGGCGCTTGACAAAGTTGTGAGCCCATCATACGCCAACAGGGGGCGCGTCGCGTTCGCGTAGCAATCGGTTGGCCATATCTTCCATATAACAAAGCCGAGAGTAAAATGCGCACGCAAAAAGCTCAATCATATATTGAACAATTATTTGCCCTTCCAAATTTGTAAGCTTGTGTGACTTGGCTGGTGTATCGCGTCCTGAAGGCCGACCGGCGTGTCGGTGGCGAAGTGTTGCTTCTGGAACGTTGTATAGTTTGGCTGTGGCAAGGACATTGGGTTTTTTTGCTGTTTTGAATTGCTTCAAGAGTTAAACGGATACGGCCTTCTTTTGAGGGGTTACACATGGCCTGTTGTGGTAGAATTGAGTGTCAACGGTGACGGGGTTGTGTTGCGTGGAAAATTCGTCGCTCGCTTATCACGCACGTTATAGTACTCTCCTTTTCTGTACAAAACGGAAGTGCCTTCCACCAACGGCGCTTGGATTCCTCACACTTGACAACTTAAACCTTGGATATCGATCATCGACGGAGACCACTGATGCGAATGACTGGTAATTGAACATACCTCTGTGGCACTTCTAAGACCGGGGCAGGTGCTTGAAATGATTGATGCAAGCGTTTGGCCAAGCAAAGCCGAATTGTCTATTAAAACTCTATTATTTGATGGAAGAACCATGGGTAGGTAGCTGTAACCTCCTGCATGGTTGAGAGATGCACTGCAGGCTGTGTACTCATCGGGCAGGCTCCCAAAACGGCCCCGATCACAGGATTCGCAAAAGCTCAGGCACTGAAAGTCTATCGAGTGGTCGCTCTTTTGAGTTTCGATTCCATGGTCTAAGCAAAACTTCCGCGGGCACAGAAGCTAGCGACATCATGGGATGGGTGCAAATATGCTATTTTCAGTTATCATCCACGTGGCCGTGGAATCGTTTATCCAGTCCATGGCTGTTGCAGGGGACCAAGACAAAGCAAATAGTGGATGAAAGCTTGGGTGTAATATATTCTCACCTGGAACCGGCAGCTATTTGCTATTTCTGGACATCATTCTTACTTCATTGGTGATCCAGCCTTTGTTTTACCTGGTTGCGAGTGTTGGGTCCTGCATTCATGGTTGCAGCAACCGGAACAAACTGCTCCGATGCTGCTGCCGGTAGCATCATAGCACAGGCGAACCTATCAACAAGGCACTCGGACAATTCTGTGGTGCACCGTTGAGTCCCTGGTTCTCGGTACCGGTGTCTCGTTGCCCAGCAGTGGTATCTGTGCATCCTCTTGGTCAAACCACTGGCACAACAACAAGTGAGATTATCGTAACGGTGATGAGCGCCTCCATTATTGCACTTAAGAGCCACTGATAACCATGGTTTGGGCAATGGATGGGGAGACAGCTTCAAACTGGGATTTAGTTTGTCTCGTTAACAAGCGATCGGGCCCATGGATAAACGAGGCTGGGCTAGATGCGGAAGAGTGATCCCGAAAATAGCCAGGGCACAAATGAAGATTGGCTGGGGCTTGACGCTCTTAGGTGCCAGACGGGAATGTCTATTTAATGCCAGACCCGCGCCCTCCCACCGATACCTTTGCTTTCCACCTCTTCACCTTCTTTGACCGTGTGGTTCGACATCCTTGATATCTTCCCAACATCTACGTACACGACAAGATGTTGACCAAAAATCTGCTTCCTGCTCTGGTCTTGGCTGCTACGGTTGCTGCTGGCCCGGCCAACGTTGTCCATCGCCGTGCCTTCCAGGTCGTCTCAACCCGTGAAGAGCTTCCGGTAGAGGAGGCGCCTGCCGAGGAAGAAACCCCAGTCGACAACCCCACAGCCCCAATCCCTACTGCCAGCCCGAAGCCAGTTCTCTCGAGGGACGGAGTATGCTGGAACTCTATCCTTGATCTTGAATGGTCGGTCTCGCAACTTGAGTACCAATCTTCTGTCGCTACAGTTCCCGGCGAAGAGTCCAGTGCCTGGGGCTATATTTCCTTCAGCTTGAGCAATACCGCCACCACCTACACCGCCGACTGTACCGCAGCCAGTAATACCAATGCCAACAGTGGATTCTTTGACGGCGAGCAAGATTATTTGTGTTCACTAAGCGAGGGTGCGCCTGAGGGATCTCAAGTTGCCTTCAAGTTCAACAGGACAACTGGCTCGCTTTCACTTCAAGAGGTTATCCTCTGCAGCGAAGGGGAAATCTCGTATGTCTCTCCAATCTGCCTCGTATTCTGAGGGACAAATAAGCTAACAGTCAAAGTGGTACTTTCATTATCCGTGGAAACACCGATCTTTCTCTCGCGTGCTCCGAGGAAATAAGCGAAAACGAGGACTTCACCAACTCCGAAGTCAGCTGTGAGCCCGTAAACATATCACTATGGCCATATCAAGTCGTTGGGTTGGATGAGTATTAAGTGGGTTTCTCCATTCAAATACGAATCAGGAAGTTGTAATGCGATTACTTAGCCATAGAATGACTAAGTAGCTTAGCAGTCAGGGGTTCAGAGGTATACCCGATGAAACATAGCATGTTGGCTAAGGTACTGGCAATCTACTTATTTCTATTACTTCCTTCATGATGACTTTCGCTTTTCTCGCTAGTCACAGCACCAGCACACGTGACTTCCGGGCACAATGGCCATGAAAATCTTTTCAAACACAGATCAGGTAAATATATCGTTCAAGATTCATCATCTCCAATTCAACAACACTTGTATAACGTGCGTGATAAGCGAGCGGCGAATTTTCCACCACCCCACCACAATCATCCTCAATTACACAACCATAACACTAGGAAACAACAATAACTGAATTAAAAACAGATGAATCAGACGATTCTGCAGCTTCCTTGCACGTACGTGCATAATGGCCGGGCTTGCCGCACACGCTAAATCTTCGTACGAGACCCCGTTGCACCACTACTTTGTCGTATTTCTTGGGTCACCTGCTCACCCACAGCCTTCTGGTCTAGTATATCCTGTGCCTCCTGTACAGTAAGTGACCCTCCAAGCCGCACACGTGTTTTTTGGCTCTCCGTCTCTTACTAAGCCCCTCATTGGCCTTGCGTAGCAAAGAGACCTCTGCACGGAGAAGAGCCATCTCGTGCATCACAGCCATTGTACCGTTAGCTAACCGGTCCACAGCAGTTAACAGAGATGTTGGAGAGCTGGCTTGGTGGTTAGAGATTCGAGTTTTGATAAGCTCTGACTGGGAGCTTGCTTCTCGAGGGTTGTGCGGTGTTTGGGAGACCCAAGCTAGTGCTGTGTGTGGCCTTGAGCTTGGGGGTGTTGGAGTTCGAATGCGCACATCCAGCTTAGATATCACCCTCTCTGGGTCGTTTGGAACAAGGCCGGCCCCGGAAAAACCACCCTGGATGTTCTTTTCTGTAATTGAAGCAAAATATGCTTCTCTAAACCCACAAAGGAACTCTAACTTGCTGATGTGTGTGATTTTCATCCGCATCAACTGCTCAATCTGGCGGCTGTACGCTTTCTTCAATGGTGCAAAACAACCAACATCCAGTGGCTGAAGTAGCTGCGATGAGTGCGGAGGCATACAAAGTGTAATAATGCTGTGCTCCTGGCAGTAGGTCTCGAATTCTTCGGAGTGGTGGCTATCGTGGCCGTCAAGGATCAACAGCCGGTATTTGCCCTTTGTACGAGATGTTGTGTGGAAATCGAAGTGCCGAATCCAATCCATACCTTTCTCATTGGTAGTACAGCCATTATCGGTTGTTGCGATGCACCAAGTGGCCGGTAAGTTGCACTCTTGATACCAGTTAGCAAGGTGATATTGCCCAGCTAAGATGATGAATGGTGGGATGGCCCAGCCTTGAGCATTCACTCCCTGAATAACTGTAGCCCACTCACGATTACCAGGCTGGGCTTGTTTGGCCCTGCCACGGCCATCCGAGGTAGTAACTACCATGGTGGGGATGATAACGCCCATCATAAAGCCAGTCTCGTCGAAATTGTACGAATCTTCGTCAAGGATGCCGTACTTGGCCTTGACGTTCCGTACAAGGGCAAACTACTCGCCAATAACCTTTGGATCCTCGCATTTGGCCCTCTGATAGTCGTATTTACGCGTAAAACGCGTACAAAGGTCTGGCTGGCGCTTGATGAAGTTGTGAGCCCAGCTTTTGCCGACAGGGGGCGCGTCGCGTTCACGCAACAATCGATTGACCATATATTCCACATAACAAAGCCGAGGGCAAAATGCTCGTGCACAAAGTTCAATTATATATTTAAAAATCGCTTGCTCTTCCAAATCTGTAAACTTGCGTGGGTTGGCCGGCATATCGCGTCGTGAAGGCCGACCGGCGCGTCGGTAGCGAAGTGTTGCTTCTGGAACGTTGTATAGTTCGGATGTGGCAAGGAGATTGGGATTTTTGATATTTTTGATTGCTTCGAGAGCTAGCAAAATACGGGCTTCGTTTGAGGGGTTAGCCATGGCTTGTTGTGGTAGAATTGAGTGTCAAAGGTGAAGGAGTTGTGTTGCGTGGAAAATTCGCCGCTCGCTTATCACGCACGTTATGGGTTTCAATCAGTGCTTTCACATACTTGTTAAACAGTACTATAACAAACACTTGGCCGGAGAAGACTTCAATCTCTCGAGCCGATATAGCCGCTTCAAGACGCATCTTCTTCTCCTACTGGAGGCAGCAGGTTGGCAAGTGCTGCCCACAGGGCCAGCATAGCCATTCTCGCGTTATTGAACAGTCTCCAAGAAGTATCTTAGAGATGTCACCTATCATAAGAGGCCCATGGGAAAATGTGGAAAAGCTTGTACATAATGGTGAGGTGTAGGAAGAACCCAGATAGTTGTGCGCATTAGTGTAAAGTCTTCATGATTTCAGAAGCGCAGAGACTGTCAATGCCAATAAAGACTTTAAAAGATAATCGAAAGATGTCAAAAGATAGTAAACACCCCCAGGCTACCATAAAGGCATGTCGACTATCTTAAAAAGCATGTCAAATATTATTCAAGGCCTATTCACTATCCTTTAATACCTAGCGACATTTTTTCGGACGTGTATTTAGTATAGTGGTCTCTCTTGTTTTGTCCGCGACGTGGCATTATACCCATATGCAGTCCCCGATTACACATAGGCCTCCTGTCGTAACACCTAAGCTTCACCGAGCCCAAATTGTCGGGGCTCCCCACAGAGTTAGACCTAGCAACACAAGTTTAATCATTACGTTGGATTTAAAACAATAACTTAATAGGGGTGGGAGGGGGACCGGAGGCGCGGGAGGGATTGGTAGTAGGCGAACCGGTAGGGGATTTTTTTGCCGGAGACTGGCGCCGAGACGGCGGAGATCGAGGATCCCACAGCACGAGCGGCCTGCGAAAAGTTTGTTAGTATGATCTGATGGGCGAAAAAACGGAGAACGAAGTAAAAGCTGATGATTGATCTCGGATCAAGGCTTCGTTGTATAGACTCAAGATCAGAGTCACCGAGCTTAAAGGAGGAGATAGTGGTGGCCTGGCTGCCGTCTTCCTCACGAGACTTCAACGACCTCACGGTCCGGATGCCCGAGCAGGTTAACGATGTAGCCCAGGTACCCAACGGGCAATGCAGTGGCTTGTTGGGATCTTCTTCGTGGCCGGGGAATTTCTTCGTGATGATCTGAAAAGGGAACAACACAGAAGAGAAGGCCCGAATACGTGGCCAACTGGGAGTAACACGATGGTGTTCTGCCCTGACTGAAGGTTGGGACAAAGGAGACAACAAGAGAATAACACTTAATGTGTGATGTAACGGGCTGAGCCCTGGCATGGACCTTGGCAACCCTCGGCCCTGATGAAGCTATTCCCAGAACACGCGCACAGACCACCACTCCAGAACCTTCTATCACCGCGCACTGGCCAGCACGCTTGGCTATATCAGAGGCTCATGTTGTCGAACCTTCTCTTTCTCTTTTCCTTTTCTTCTTCAAGTTCAGTGTACTCGTAGAGTGGCCTAGCTAGTTGCAAAATACTACCTTCAGACCGTTACATGTGATGGCTGAAGGGAGTGCTCTTGGATGGGGCCATTTACCTGTTACTAGATATGGTGACCTGTAACTGATAGAACTGAGCTAACTAATGGAACGTATTATTTCTGCTTTTAATTAACGTGGTTCATAAGTGAAAGCGCCATACAAGCGAAAGCGCCACGCACCTTGCACCCCACTGCAAAAACAAGAACGATTCCACCAAAACCGCTCAAGACAACTGAAATTACTCAGAATCGTCTTCTCCAGACATTTCTACATCAATTTGACCACCCCTGCCCGGATGAGGTTATTCCGGGCCGACCATACAGAGAAGGGGTCCTCTAAGACAGCCATACCCCTCGTGTACATCATCTTCCCGCTGCCCGCAGTCAATTTCGCATACATTGAAGCTCCAAGAGGGTATCGTCGCCGGTAGAGTGTCGCTGTGAGCCTATCGTGAGCTTGGTAAGGCTGAAGGTGTGCTCACATTCGGTGACGCAGGGGGGGATTGACAATATCTCAAGCGCCATCTCTGAAAGCCGGGAGAAATCTGACGCTTTTGCTTCCCACCACCGAACTGGATCATTAACGGGGAGCACAGGGCCCCGTAGATACTCCCCAGCTTCGTCAACAACGTCGTTTATACTGGGGTTATCGTAGAAGTCATCTCCAAAGCCGTCAACCTCGTGTTACGATCCCCTGTCCAGAACCTCTGAAAGGGATACTGTGACGATCCCCTGTCCAGAACCTCTGAAAGGGATACCGGTTGAAGGCGAACTTCTAGATAATGGATCGGTGCAGCTAAACAGTGCACAACA
>MU866324.1:0-47786 GCA_033296915.1 Triangularia setosa | reverse complement strand
GATTGGCTGTCTGCGAGGTTCCCTTGCATCGTAATGTTCTCCTCCCATTGGTTCGTCCACTGACTCTGCGCCCACCCGTGTTCAAGGTTGCAACACTTTGCCCTTTTCCTTTTACCTGCCCTTCGTGACAAACACGAGGAACTCAACAAAGCTTATCAGCGATACAAGCCATCGTGGGCCACTGAACCGATGTAAGTTGTGGGGAACTATAAGAGGGAAAACGAGGTCTTGAATACCCATAAGAGGCTTCCCTCGCGGTGTGTTTGGGATGTTCTTTTCTTCTCTCTTTAAGTCAACAAGTTCAAGTCAAACAGTCATAGATCAATATATTGGTTCACCACACTCTCTTCCAGGGCATAGATTCCTGTAGCTCAGTGTAAGCCATATCATTCACAGGGCATAGTTCCCTATACTTCGATGCCGCCTCACACCGTCATGCCTCGCAGTCCAAGGACCCCAGAGTCTACACGGTTATTGCTTCCACCTATCCAGCAGGGCCTAATCAACTGGCCTGCCGGCAACATAATGTTTCTAATAATTTATCAAAGTATTCTCAGCCATTGTGAAACCTCTGACAGACTCGGTCAAGAAGGAGAAGAAAGATTGGACCTAGATCAGCGAAATGGACGCCGCACTGAGACCCTGAAGCAAGCCTTCACTACCGCACCGATTCTTGCGCACTTTGACCCGGCAGAACAAGCATACGTAGAAACAAATGACTCTGATTTCGCCCTAGGAGCAGTGCTCCCGCAAAAAGAAGATGACGAGAAGTTACACCCTGTTACCTTTCACTCTCGAAAGCTCTCCCCAACGGAGATGAACTACGAGATCTACGACAAAGAACTCCTCGAGATTGTGGACAGCTTTGATAGGTGGCGCCAGTACTTAGAGGGAACAAAACATCGAATCGAAATCTTCTCAGATCACCAGAACCTCGCCTACTTCACCACGACGAAAGTTCTGAATCGACGCCAGGCCCGATGACACAGTAACTCTCCACCTTTAGGATTATCATCAACTACCGATCTGGCAGGCAAAATGAGAAGACGGAAATTCTTTCGAGACTCTCTCAGTACCACCCTGAGAAAGGGAGGTATGAAGATCAGCCCATTAAGTCGGTCTTGCAGGAAAGTATTTCTCGCACTCCGAAGGGCCAGACTTTTCTTCTTCCCCGGTAGTAATTCTCACTTCTGATCGACTCTGTAGCATCTCGACTCCGAAATTGACAACAGAGTTCGCACAAAAAGTGAAAGCACTCGAACTGGAGGATGACGACTACCGCAAGCAGCTCAGTAAGAAACCAAGGGACAGGCATGTCACCCTTGGAGATGGCTTGTTGTACCAGAAGAATTGTCTCTGAGTCCCGGAAACCCTACAACGGGAAGTGATGGAATCTAAACACAATACTAAGGTGGCAGGGCGTATGGGAATGGATAAGACCGAGGAGCTAATCACACGCAACTTTTGGTGGCCCAACTTGGAAAACGCAGTCGGAGATTACGTCCGGGGATGCCCCGAGCATCAAGGAAATAAGCCCCCTCATCACGCACCCACTGGTCTCCTTCAACCCATGAAACTGCACTACAAACCCTGGCAGTCGGTTGCCATGGACTTCATCACTGACCTTCCCCTCTCCAATGGTTACGACTCAATCTGAGTCATGGTCGACCCTGTCACCAAGATGGCGCATTTAACCCCTCAAGGTGGATGGGAAGAAGACCAAAACCTTTATCAAGATTTCCGCAAGAACTTACTGTACCACAAGACATCATTTCCGACCGAAACTCTAGCTTTACATCGCATCTCTGGAAAGACTTCTTGAAACTTGTAGGAATCAAGAGCAGGATGAGTACTGCTTTCCACCCCCAGATCTGATCGACAGACAGAACGCGTCAACCAGACCCTTGAGATCTACCTTCGAGCCTTTGTTAACTACGAAATGACCAATTGGGAAGACCTGCTGACCACTGCCGGGTTCGCAGACAACAACATGACATTTGCCCCCTCTGGTATGTCTCCCTTCTTTGCTAACTACGGCTTCCACCCAGTTGCGCATAATCCGCCTGACGGAGCTCCGCGGAACCCAGGGTGCCGTCTTTACGCTCACTGGATGACTTATGTCCATGAAGAAGCGAAGTCGCAGTTGGAAAAGAACCGGCAACGTATGAAATAGTGGGCAGACAAGCGACGCGCAGAAGCCCCCGTGGACGAAAAGGATCAACTCGTGACGCTCTACACCCGTAACATCAAGACCAAGCGCCCTGCAAAGAAGCTCGACAAGATGTTCGGTCCCTTCAAGATCCAGAAGGTCATGTCGCCCACCGCTGTCCGATTGACTTTGCCCGCATCTTGGAGAATCCATAACTCTTTCCATGCCTCGCTCATCAAACCCTACCGCTCTGGCATTCAGGCAACACCTGACCCTGACCAGGTCAGGCAGCAAGCAGACCCGATTAAGGCAGAAGACTACCAAGTGGAAGAGATCAAGGACTCCTTGGCGACAGAAGGGAATATCAAGTATCTGGTCAAGTGGCAAGGATGGCCGGCCAAACGGCACTGGACTTGGGAACCATATGAACACTTCATCGGCGATACTGCCAAATCCATGCTCAAGCAGTTTCACCATGACAACTTCAGCAAAGCAGTCGACGTTCAAGTCTCCCTTGAATGAAGAAATTGCTCGAGGGCGAGCATGAGAAGGATAGAGCTGGTGTCACACGTCAACCACCAATAGGCCCGGACCACAACCAAGAACCCAGTTAACTGCACGTTCTGAGCCAGTTGTTGGAAAGTGAGGCGAGCAAACAAGCCACAGGCAGCACGGACCAGTTTGAGAAATATAAATATACGAGCAGAAGAGCAGAGCAACGAGACGAAAGGATTCCCAACCAAGGATCTTGAGGCCACTGGAGATTATTGAAATGAAAATGAACCTATGTTGTTCCAAGCCCTGAACTCCAGCCCTTGCCACACCTGTAAACATGTCTCCTACGATGTGGTTTATAAGTTATTTGTAGTGTTTCCTATCATGGGCACTTCTGACATCGCATTGGCGAATCCGGGTTGCTAGACTGACTTCAGCTGGTGCCACACTACGGCCAGGCAAGCTCTCACAAACGGCGCAGCGAACAGCGAGGTCTGTCTCTCGGTCTCGTCACCTATACCCTGCGCGCACACTTCGCTTTTCCAAATCCTTGCGGTTTGTAACAAGGCTTGAATACCTATTTCAACGTCCAATTCTTTGACAACTTTGCTTCCCCTCATTCCCCTCCTCCCTCTCTTCCCCTCCCTCAGCTGAGCTCACTTGACACTAACCACAACCACAATTCCAACCATCCATCGTACCCCACCCGAACACTCAAAATGTCCGCCCAAGATATGACCGATCTTGAGAATATGGAGAACACCATCTGGTCGACCAACAGGCTCTATCTCCTCCTCCTGGAAACCTTCCCCAAATATGTCCAGAACTTTCAAGCCAAATGGAACGACTGGCAGCAGGCCATCTCCGTCGAAGAGTTTGTCCCCCTCAAATTATCCATCACATGCATTTCATCCATTTTATTCATTTGCTAACCCTATCAACAGCTTGTCAACCTGGTCCTCGGACCCTTCCTTCACATCCCTGACCGCCCTCGGCCCTCAAATCACACCCCTCGTTGTTTACCAACCGGCTCTCAACCAGAACGACAACACAGCCGTGCATCTTTGTACCTTCCACCCCCCTACCGCCTCCCACATCTCCCTAATACTAACCACCTCATAGACACAACCCTGGAGACTGACCCCTTATACCTCCCAACCCCTGAAGTTGATTCCCCCGCCGCGCTGCAAATCCTCCGCCTATCCTTCGACCGCAATCGCGCGGTGCGCAACACCCTCGCCGACTGGACCGAGTACTGCGAGCGGGTCTCGCGCCATAGCACATCAACCATATTCACCGAGTGCGCCGAGTATGACACGTTACTCGGCTTTGGGCAGAGCATCATCCCGCGCGTGATGCTGCAATATGCGCATGATATCAAAACCCAGAGTGGCCTAGTACTAAGTGCGAGCGGGATTGGCCAGGGTGTGTTGTTCTGGTATGAGCTGCTACATGAGCTCGTGTGGGGCCGCAAGACGGGGATGCAGACGGTGGTGTTTGGGGAGATGTATAAATGGTGGGAGGAATGGTTTCAGGGGGGAGAAGGCGTTGGAGGAGCGCCGAGGTTTAGCAGGGAAGGGGATGCCTGATGGTCTAGAGGAACATGAAGGAGGGCCACTAAACGCATTCAACAGTGCTCGGGTATATTTGATGAACGCGGAAGGAAAAGGCAGTTGGGGCGATCTGGATGAATAGCATGAGGAGAGCTCCATATCCTCCTAGAGACCGACCTCCACGCCGGTAAAAACCTTCCTAGCTATGGGAAACGAAGCGGAATCTACCACATAGCTTTAGAGACTGGTACAAAGGGCGGTTCCCTTGAAATCACGCCAAAAGGTAAAGTCAAAGCCAGGACTGTAGTGCGCCCAGCCTGTCCTCCAATAGCCGACGTTTGCGTCCATAAAGGCATTGTAATTATCGACGAAGGGATACTTTGGTCCAAAAGATGCAGTACCTAAAAGATTAAGTGCGTGTTAGTCTTCCAGGCACGATCCTCTCGCCAACCCCGGCTGATTTAGCAGTTTAAGAGTGAAACCGTTATAGAATATACGTACTTTGGTAGTTACATCCGGCAAGCACAGCCTGGCCGACCGTCAGGTAATAGATAGTGTGCTTAGGTACAAATTTCCCGTCTTTGAAGAAGTTACGCCATTCAATTGTGCACTGATCATAGTCGCTGTGGACTGGAAAGGTCTTCCCTGTTCCGCTGTACGACTTTGGGGTCTGCCTGCGGTGGAGGTGCTTAGTACTAGGCTGGAGTAGACCGCGTTTCTCAAGTGGTTCTCCAATGGTAGCGAGAGTCGATGGGTCAATCTGATGGGTAGTCGAGTTGCCATGCTCATCAAAGGTCACGGCGTAAAAGCCGTCCGGAGTGTCCTCAGGGACAACGTAGCCGAGAACAGCGGCAACCAGAGGAAGAAGAGAGAGGAGGGTCTTGAACTGCATTTTGGTAATCAGACTGATAAATCCTCAGAGATCTTAAGGTAGGTAGTTTGATAAGGAAGGCCAGATGTCTTGATTCGAAATGTAAGACGAGGGGACTATTATATAGACTTTGCCTGGTAAGCTATCTGCAACGATTCGCTATTGTGACCTCGGAGTTAAACATGACTTCGGATCGCCGTGGTGATTTAGCAAGGGTGCATCACGATGTGAATGAGAGAGAGCGCTTACTGAGCCACGGCATTCCTACCTATACTTCACACTCCAGCTAGCCTGTGAATACTGCCTGGTCCTTCAGATTTCTGGCTACAACTTGCAATACCAATTTGCTGTCACAGTCGACCCGTTCAGGCATTGTTGGCGAAACGCTCGTGCGGAGACTAACTATTGCGGGCTTGTAAGAACACTGCCACACAAACCGGAACGCATGTACACTGGGTCTTCGTATCCAGCGGCGTATTGCGTATTGCATACTCTACCGCTGATCTTTCACCTTAGGTGATTCAGGGGTGTCAACACCAGCCCGGGTTATACGTAAACCCGCCAAACGTAAGTAAGATAGACTTTCTAAACTCATTAATCTCGCAGGCTGTTTGAGGTGGCGGTGATCAAGGCATGGCGACATTTTTCGTCTATCAGATGACAACAATTTCCTGTACCGCACTTTGACCCTCATCAAACCAATACGGATTTTTCTCAAAGCACACATCACCCTTAAGGTAACCCTTACACCCCATCGTGCCCACCCTCCGGTACGTGCCTAGCTGACCCTCGACAGAAACCAGCAAAATCCCTCGTCCCTGTGTCATATTCGGCGACCCTCCTCTCTCATCATAAAGCTGCACCATAGCAATCTGCATCAGATTTTCCGGTGCCTCATACGTGCAAACCTCAACGCAAGACATCACAATGTCCTGTTTTACCGGCCATTCATCCGGAATATCAATATACCACGATAGTCTGTTATCACCTGGCATTTCTTTCGGCCTTACCCACTTGCTTTCCGAATCTCCCAGCGCCCATCCATACCCATAATCACGTCTCCCAGTCCCGTTCCGTCTCCAAACAACCTTCTTCACCCTCCCTCTCAATCGAATAAACCCCCCCATAACCTGCCCCAAGGGGTTATCCCCAACAAGTGTCGTTTCTGCATGAAGCAACTCACAAACATACTTGTACTCGATGCTCCCATCTAGCACCCCCTGATGTAAATACATCCTAAAATGCCCATCCAAACTCGCCCAACTCCAGCTCGGCGCCCTGTAGTTCTCTGGCCTCTTGAACTTTGTCTTCACATCACTCGCCTTGTGCCCCGCCCATCTACGACAAAGTTCGTTTGTCAGCATGGAACAACCCAGGATAAAGAGGGGAACAAAAAGGCCCATGACTTACAACAACTGAAATAGCATCTCCCCCCTCCACAAACCCGCCAAATACTCCCCTACCACCCCCTTATTCGTCCTCTTATACTCCTCCGCAATAGCCATAACTGCCAACAACTTATCGTCCCCCACGGTCAACGCCCTTGACGTATATGCCTCAACAATCACACCCCACGCCAAAGGATGCTTCACCCCCATCAAACTCTGGTTTCCAGGATCCAAATACTTGAACCCAGCACTTATCGCATCATCCACCGACCGTAATGTTTCAATCGGCTGTTCATGACCCCCATCTGTATGCCTCGACTCAAGACAATGAAACACCATCCCCCTATTCACATACGCTAGCACCCGCGTGGAAAGCTGACCCTCCTGGAAGGTCCAAGCTCTGGTATACAGTGGGAGAATCTCCTGATCCCTGCGGGAGCGGATGGGTACGGCGATTACTTGTATTGTTTCCCCATTTTTATCATCGACTTTGGAATCAACTCTCACGTTGAGGATATAACCACAGTCGTGAACTCTTGGGCGTAAGAAACCGTCTAGACTGGTGCCAGCTACACCGGCGGCGATGGTGAGAAACGCGCCGCGGTAAATGCGGTGCATGTTGGAGATTTCGCTCATTTTGTCTTGGTCCGAGTCTTGAATGATGCAGAGCGCGTCGACCCAGAGGTATTTCATCCCGACGCCGTGGGTGACGGTCAAGGCGTCGATGATGGTCAAAGGAATAACGTCAAGGGGGATGTCACGGGAGTAAAGTGGGAGGTTTTTCTTCGTGGTTTTGCCTGGTTGGTCGCCGCCCCAGCAGTAACTTAGGGCTGCGTAGGGGGCTAGGGATGGGTTTGTTACCAAGCGGACGCGGAAGGAAGGAAAGGGACTCGAGGTTGTGATGGTAGAGTTGGACAAAATCTCCAGCAGGTGGGTAGGCATGTGCTTCAGATTGAAATCCCGACATCGAGCATGGTTGGCGGAGCATTCGTCCAGATATTTCCTAGCTCGAGAAAAGCTAAGCTCCGAGTTGGGCAGGATGTTAGGCGGTGGTTGAGATCCGAAAAGCTCGTGAGCCTTTTGTCCTGGATTGTTCAAAACAAATCAGTTAGAGAGGGCGTCCCACTGCCAACATTGACACCTAGTGAGAGAACACTTTACCCGGAACGCTATAAAGCACAAACTCTCCCAATCTGTTGGTCATCGTATACCCCAACTTTAACCGTTCCGAGTCCATCTCATGAAAGCTGACCATAGCCGGCTGCTTCAAAGTCCGCTCGACCCAGATTGGATTGTCTGGACCCGATGTCATTCTAACAAGGTATGCCCCTTCGTGAAAGGCAGAAAACAAGGCGCAATCGTTTTTGAGGGCAGGGTCAACGTCGTCAACAGTGAAGCCAATCTGACCATCAATCTTGCCGTCTTTTGAATTTTGTCTCATGTCAATTGTGATTCTTGAGCAATGCCGACATGTGTGAGGGGAAATATCTTCGAGGGTTTGTTCTTTCTCGTCATCGGGTATGGATGGAAGGGCATCGTTGACCATGTGGATGAGTGGCCGAATTTGGCTCTGAGGACTACCAGTCGGTTGATTCAGTCCTGAGCTTTTCGGTAAATTGTTGACTGGAACGAGGACCATCTTGACGCTGGATATCAAGGATGCTGAAGGTGTGGATGGTGGAGATAACTGATGATCCTCTTTGGGGAAAGAGTGATGTTTGAGGCCTCTGCCAAGAGCATGGTTGAGGCGGATGTCAACCGTGCAGAGCCGGTCGTTGGTAAGTTGACCTCTAATCGACCAATGATAATGCAACAAAACATGTGATGGATTGATCCTTCGGCATATTCTAAACAGGTCATAATCAGCGCTGCCGTCAAATCAGATTACAGATCAATTATTTCAACCAACTCAACTGTTACGAATATGATGTGGACACACGAAAAGAACAACCAATTGGGAAGTAGAGATGCAGTGACCAATCAGAGGAGAGGAAAATAGACCAATAGGAAGTGGATCATCCAGGGCATGAGGAGATCATGAATGATCCTCGGGAGTCAGTCATGATCCACGAAGAAACAGAATGATTCAGGTCTTGGCATCAGGTCTATATATACGGAGGAACTAGATAGCTTGTAGATAGTTCCGCAGTATGCAATCACAGCTTGTATTCACGGATCCTAAGTGTTTACATTGAGACATCTTGTTGTGCACTGTTTAGCTGCACCTGTCACGGGTAGCACAGGTTGACAGGTTAATGACAGTAGTATTCAGCTAAGCTACAGTCTGGGCTCTATTCCGTCGGGTACGGGCAGGCTCTATTGTCAAGACGTAGCTCAAAGAGCTACAAACAGGTCTCGCGGCAGCGAGATGCAAAATCTTTCTAGTCGCATTGGCACGTGCAGAGCACGGGCCAAGCTCCATCAGTGGATCAACGACGGTTACGGTGCAACCGCCGTGACAGCACCGATCCATTATCTAGAAGTTCGCCTTCAACCGGTATCCCTTTCAGAGGTTCTGGACAGGGGATCGTCACACAAAGCCCTATTAGTAGTAGTAGTGTGATCGCATCCAAATCTAACACAGGTGAAATGTACCCACTGAATGCCTTTTTCCCAAGACATGAATAGCACATAAGCCAATCCTGGTAACTTAGCCCAACACAAACCCATTCAAAACCGTAGTATGCATGATAGCATCAATGTACATCCTATTCGTCACCGTGCACGCCACCCCGGCCTTGACCTTGAACATGCCATGCGGTCCAATCACAAACTCGGGCTCGTCCTCAATCTTGACCCGTAGCTTGCCTGACGCCAGGGAACAGAGCCTCATCTGGTTCGAGTCGGCCTCAATCTTGAAGTTGTGGCCACTCTGAATGGTATCAACGCGGAAGGCGATGTCTTCGCAAACGTCGACAGCTTGGGAGCTGGAAAGATATGATTTGGAGAAGGCGATGGCTGCGCAACAAAGTTAGCGTTGGACCAGAAAAAAGGGGCACCGGAGAACTCGCATTCAGAGCTTGGGTCTCGAATCCGTCCGGGTGCCATCTCCCAGTCCTCCATCTCGAAAACGGACTCAGAAGGGACCAAGCCAGTCGCCATGACACCATTTGAGGCTCCGTCTTTTGTTATGAGACTGTTGGGTGGCTGCCGCCGTTCTATGACGGGCTCTTGTTGTTGCTGTTGTTCCTGTTCTGAAACAGTGGCCCGGGTTCTCATCTGGTACCGAGTTGAAGGGCCTTCTTCTCTCTGGTCCACGTCTTCCATAATCGCGTCGCGCTCCTCATTCGCCATCATGGCCTGCGGACGCGGTGATATATGCTTTTGATGTTTATCCTTCCAAACCACCCTTTGCCCGTCCGTGCCGATCGTAGTTGACGTATAGTTCTTGGATGATGAAAGCCAGTCCCGCAGCTTCACCCCAGTAGGCGTCCCTGGGGTAAAATTTGCCACAGCAGTCCCTGTGACAGACTTTCCCCTCACAGAACACTGGTCCACTCCATCCCTGAAAGTACAGCTGGCACAAGCAGGCCATGGCACTCGAGTTTCAATGTTTGCCGTCTGTGAAACAACGACACACTCGCGCCACATACCACGTTCGTCCTGGCATTTCGTACAGACGCCAGTCTGGAGTTCATCCCCAACCATTTGTATAACGGTGGCGGCGATTTCGCGAACTTTGGCGCCCGCGAACTGATTCTCCCCTGCATTTGGCCCTGGGTGAAGTTCTCTTTTTTGACGACACTCTAGAAGCTTGATGACAGAAGGTTGCCGAGGAATGTTGCTGGCACCGGGGAGGGCGGGCAGCACTTTCTTCAGCCAGAAGTTTTGCGCCGCCTGACTGAGTATCGGTGTTGGCTCCATTTGCTCCCATGTACTTTTGGGTGGCCAGTCCCAGGTCTTCTTTGGTGACTCCCTGGAGGCCTGGGGCGCATCAGGCGTCGAGTCCGAGACGTTGGGAACCGGTGCTTCCTCGCCCATGGGCACATCAGACGCCGAATCATGAACGGCAGCAGCAGCAGCGGCAGCGGCAACGTCTTGAGTTGGAAGGAGCTTCATACTCCCCCAGTTAGGTACCCAATCGATCGACCCGTTGGGTCGTGTTTGAGCGACAACAATGGGAGGACTCGGGTTGAGGATCTTGCCACTTCCGACAATGTTCCCACGTTTGGGAGCATATACACCGACGACATCGAAGGTTCCGTCTCCATTATCCTTGAGATAGCTTGCATAGTGGCCGCGCTAGAAGACATCAGACATCAATCCGACTTGTTTCCAATAAGTCGCTCCAGGCTAGGACATACCGCAAAATGAAACCCCAAATCTTTTACTCTCATGCACTCCATTGCGCAGTTTCGAACTGGACAACAAAATGGTTTCTGCCTAGGTTCTGAACGCATAGTATATCCAGCAGGAATCAATGCCCCACACAAAGATCTAGGATCCCCGTTTTCGTCTGTAACCTCATTAGTTTGTTTCGTCTCCGATCAGTTTACCCCATATGCGTACCTGACCATTCCGTATACTTTCTCCCCGGTTCAGCAAACTCAAAGCCGTCACCAGGGGAGGGCGTAGATGACGAAGGTCCCCCAGTGGCCGAAGCTGCCAAGACCGAAGTAGGCTGAGCATCGCCGACGGTTAGCGAACTGTCAACTTGCTCAGACACATCCAATGTTGTGGACTTCGCGTCCCATTCTGGATCCCAGTATTGCCATTGACGCGGTTTCCCGTTGAAAAGTATTTTCTTTGCTCTCTCCTTTCCCCATTCTTTCAAGGAGCAATACGTCTGGCCAAAGTGGTAAAAGCAATTTGCACAGCCAATGACATTCTTGACAATGTCTTTTGGGGCTTGGGGTGAGATCATGACACATGAATGAAAGAGCCCTTTGCCGCTTGCACATCTGTGGCATGGCTTGGGAGCAGGCTCTCCCGTAACTTGCAGGATCAGGGCAGAGATGTCTCGGGGGTTGGTGTCCATGAACGGGTTCGTCTGGATACGCAAGTAGTTCCAGTCGAAATTTCGTAGCTTGGGAAGAGAAAGCAGGTCCCTGACATAGCCCTTTTTAGGAGGCGCCAGACCTTTGAAGTTGGTAAGGTAGGGCTGAAGGGACTTCCAGAAGGCTTCGGGGTTACTGGGGGGAGAAGAACCAGTATGAGTTTTTGAGCTTACTTTGACAAGACTGAGGGCAGGACTTTGAGCAGCACTATTTTCGCTTCCAGCCCCCAACTGTGAGTGGTTGTGGTCAACATCGTGCCGTCCTTGTTCCGGTAACGAGGGAGCGACCATGGGAGGTTCGGATGGATCCAGAGGTCCTACTGAGACCACAATGCCCGGCTTCGGTCTATTATTCAGAGGCACGCCTTCACCATTCCGGAGATCAGCGTAGCGTCCGCGTATTGACAAAGTTCCGTCCATGTTGTCGTTCAACAGGGAACCCCGATGTTGACGCTGTAGCAGACTGTGAGCGATTGTCAATAAACAAAAAAGACTAAAGGCCTGGCTTACCACAAAATGGCCACCTAATTGTTTTACAGCAGGAAAAAGCTTGCGGCACGATCGAACAGGACAAATCCTACAATATTTAGTAAGTGCGACTTCTGGGCCAACGCCGTAGGGACTCACCAAGGAAAGCCGGGCCGGGCCGTGGACCATTCATAGCCATCTGGAATCAGTGTTCCATACATGGGTTCGTTATTCCACCTTAAATACAAACGTCCAGAAGGAGTGAGCTCTAGGGCGCGGTGGGGCACAGTATCGGCCGCTTCAGTGGCTTCGGTCTGAAGCTGGCTGTTGAGGAGGTTGGCGACAGAAACATTGCTCCCTTGAGATCCTTCTTCCCAGTCACCATCGTTACTGTCATCGGGAATATTCTCTGGTGCGAGAATGGGTGTTAAGTGGTCCATCTCGACATCAGAACTCTCCGAAGTTGAGGCCGATGCCGACGTCGATGATGTTGATGCAGGCTCCAAAGGGCGAGATTGGTGCTGACCAGACAAACCTGACGGCGGAGGAAAGGACAACAGCGAAGATTGGACGTTGCCCATTTGCACTCTTTTCTTGTTCCGGCCATGGCTTTGGCCGTTGGCGCCAGAAGCGCGTCGTCTCTTTAACGCTTCGCTGATGGCTTTTCTCCAGTCAGCCTCGTTGGTATACTTTGTGCTTTTGGGACCGGCATCTTTGGGTGGAGGAGGGGCGAATTGGATTGCCGGGCTATGGATTGCGGCTCGGGACAGCAGAATGTCGCTGGTGATTTGGGGAGGCTCCGAATCCAAGGCGGTGGGCGGGGTGGGGTGTGCCTTGGCTGGGGTTGTAGTGGACGCGCTCCCGTCGCGTCTCCCAAAAAGCCAGCCTCCTATTGAGCCATTCTCTGCAAATTCTGCAAATGCCTGGGATGTTTGGCCCGTCATCTTTGAGGACCCTTTCCTAGGCTACCTTACCAAGGCAATACGAGCCAGGCGACAGCGACGGAAACGCCGCCTTTTAGGTCCGTCGATGCAGTATTCGAGGAGCCGAGCTGCGGTAAGCCACCCAGCAGAGGGTTCCAAGGAAGTTTGCGTCGCGACGGTAGATAAGGTAGGTAGTAATTAAGCGTGAAATAGCAGAGAAAAGGCTTGACAGCGTAGCAATTGAGCTTCTAAGGAGGCCTGTAGGCCTGTAAGCAGCTCAGAAAGACGTCTTGAAGCATGCAGGCATTGTTCACACAGGACAGCAAGTCGATTGAAAGGAATTTTTGGCCAAAGCTTAGGTAGGCCCGTGCGCCTTTAGCCCACTAGCCTTTGGAAGATTGAAGGAGGGTAAAATGTCACTTTGCTTAAAGTACTTAATAGATAGTAAAGGTATTAGCAGTTCTTTCCTTTATCTAAGCTAGATTACCTGTCATAACAATTTTATATGTATTTTCTGTAGTGAGCTGAGCCTTGGCATGGGCCTCAGCAACCCTCAGCCTCGCGGGGGATCTCGTCGGCAGCACCCTTGATGAAGCTATCCCCAGAACACACATAGCCACACGCACAGACCACTACACCCAGAACTTTCTCTCGCCACGCACTGGCCAACGCGCTTAGCCACATCAGAGGCTCATGTCGCAAACCTTCTCTTTCTCTTTTCCTTTTTCTTCTTTAAGTTCAGTGTACTCGTAGAGTGGCCTAACTAGTTGCAATACACTACCTTGAGACCGTTACATTTTTCCCTTCGCTATGCATGTATGCTCTTGGAGGCCTAGTATTGGCTTCCTGAGCGTAGGCTTCGCACCTGCTTATCGCCTATCGCCTTCCTTAGCGGCTGCAGGGACAGGCATCTCAGAGGCCAGACCCGCACCAATTGCTGGTAACCTTATTTCTCCACTTCAGTCATGCTCTCTCTCTCTCTTTCAAATCCTTCCTCTTGCACACAGCCTGGAACCTGCAGACTGCCCGTTATATTGGGGGAAAAGCCCATCTGGCATCGATAAAAATAGTCCTCCAATGCCCTCCGTTCCCGTCAGGCGGACCGAGCGAGAGCGAGCAATTGGTCCGGCTTGCACAAACACTCCAAGCTCAGAGCTTCACGGCGCAAACGAAGCCTCGTCCATCATGATACCCATCAAACCCAGGAAGCCAGCATCCCCGCTCACCGACCCCGGGAACCCGGATTGCTGATCAAAACCGGTGCGGCACTCTCTCACCGAGGCCAAGGCGGCTCCTCTGGGCTTGTCCGCGAACTGAGTTGTCCCGGGTTCTTGGGTTGCATGCGGAGACGTGAAACACTTACTTACAGGCCGTTATTGCTAATAAACCCGCGCTGGGATCTTTGATTTCCGCCAACGATGTTGCCGCGGAATAATTGGCTCCGTCTTCGCGGCCATATTGGTGACACGTTCGCACAAAGTAGTGTAGGAAGGGGGTTGAGGTAGGTAAATATATGAAGTCAGCTACCTGCCATGACGCTACTCGCCAGTACTCTCTCCCCGGCCAGTCAGTCCCCCAGAAGTTGCAGCAACAGCCGCAGACCTCAGCCATGACGCAACTCAGCAGCCTATTCCTCACCGCCGTGCTTGCCCTCGTCTCGGGCGTCCAGGCCCAGTGCGGTGGGGGCAGTCCACATGCCACCGTGTCAGGCTCCGGCAACTCGTTCAGAACAACCAGAGGCTCCACCCAGCTCTACTCTGGCTCCGACTACAGGGCAGCCATCCAGGCTGGTCTCGATGGAGTCTCCAGCGGACAGCGTGTTGCCGTTCTGGCCTCAGGGTCCATCGGCGCTGGCACCATCACTCTCGCCTCAGGCAAGATATTCGAAGGCTGCGGCACCATCAACGTAGGCAACCGTGCCGGCCGAGGCGCCATCGAGATCCAGAACGTAAACGACGTCCAGGTCCCCTTCCTCACCATGACAGGCAATCCCTACTTCGGCCTCCGCGTCTCCGGCACCCGCAATCTCAAGCTCGGTAAACTCAACTTCAACCTCAGCGGCGGTCTCGCCATCCGCTTCGACCGCGATGCCGCCATGAACTACAACGTTGAGATGGACACCATCACTGTCACCGGCGCCGGATCGCACGCCGTCGAGACCTGGAACATTGACGGCCTCAAGATCAACTCCGTCATCGCCCGCAACGTAGGCGAGTCCGGTCTTTTGCTGCAAAACACTAGAAACGCCTGGGTCGGTCTCGTCGACGGCAACAATGTCGCCGCCGGCACCGGCTACGCCACCTTCCGCATGGCCAACGAGAACGGCAAGAACGCAAACGGGAACTACAACACCAACGTCTACATCGACAAGGTCATCTCCCGCGGCGGCGGCCGCGGCATTTTTTGCGTCTCTCGCTCCGGCGGCGTGGTTATTGAAAACGTTGACCTGTCCAGCAACGGCAATAATGCCATTCTGATTGAGAACTGCTACAATGTCTCCATCCGCAGCGGCACTGTCAACGGTGGCGGGGAGGTTCGCCTCTCGGCCCGCTCCGAGTTCCCCAACAACAAGGACATTTGGATCACCCTACAAGTGAACAACAACTCTGTGCGTGAGTCGCCGTGCGGAGAGAATACAAACTTTTCCATCACGGGCAACGCCAGGCAGCAGATCTGCTAAGGGGCCTGCTGAACGGCAAAGCATCTTGGGATGAAAAAGTTAAAGGAGGTGGGGCGCGCCAAAGTTACCATGTACATACACGATCGACAAGCACATACAAATATACATTTTCCACACTTCTGAGGTTGCTATCTAGGCTCTAGCTAGTGTTCGTATTCCGCCCAGCAAGTGATAGCTCGTATTCTTGAATTGCCCTCGCCCCTTCTTCAGGCCTCCAGAATATTCGAGTCAGTAGTGCAAAGTCACTTGCCAGGAATGCCATTTCACAGGCCTCACAGGCATCACACAACAGTCATACTCCCAAATCAAAGTCTCATATCTCAGCATCTCGCGTCCGTTATTCAAGCTATTCAGGTCTTCCACCCTCTAGCATTACCAAGCTATCATCTGAGCACATCCAACCTATTAGCATGAAGCCCTGCTATGAAAGGTTTTGCAGAATTTTACATCAGAACCAACATGCACGACATATCACACATCAAAAAGTACAACACAATGACCGGAAGCAGTTGGTTGATTGCTAATCCAATTCTGGAACCTCATTAAAAAAACTTTCCCTGGTCTCTTCACGTGAACCATATGAGGAGTTGGAAAAGAGTGGCCCCTAAAACCCAAGCATCCGTTTCATTCATAAACATCCATCATACATTGTTCAATCTTGATTCAAATTTCCTCCAAGGCAGCACATGGCCTTCTCTTTTCAAGTTTGTTGTCCATGTTCAATATCCCTTAGTCTATTATTCTTGGTGGTGGAGGGTGTTGTAGGGTGTTGTAGTTTCATTGCTCTCAGTCGGGTCCTCGTTTGACACAGGTGTAAGTGCAAGTCGTATGCAGGCCGTCTCTTGTTTTTTGCCGGGTTAACAGGGGGAGTATCGAGGGGGTCAGGGGTGGTTTCTTGGTTGTTGCGATCACTAGGTACCGACGGGATGCCCCGAAGATCCGATTCACCTCAAGGGCAATGGCGTACAGATGTGCATGTTGATTTTACACCATTTTGCCGGATGATGTTGATGTTGCGCGGCGGTGCGTCGTGTGGTGTCTTGTTTTTGCAGTTAACCTGGATAAGGTTGTTTGGTGAAAGCGCGCACTTCGTTTGCTTTTTGCGGCTTGGCCGGGGAGGGTATTCTTGACACAGGTGCGCAAATGTGGTTTATTGGGTGTCGGTTGTGACCATGGGTGGGTGGCATGCATGTTGTTTTTGCAGCCCCTTTTCCTGAATCTCTGAACCCCTGAATTCTTCATCGGGTGTGATTGGTATCTTTGAAGGAGTTGAATGCCGCCATCTGGGCGGATGCTATCCTTCTATCTCTTGTTTTTCTTGCCTTACCGTCGTCCAGCCGTTGTTAGACTCTTCGTCAGACGAGACAGCATAGCCATTGGGCTTGGAAAAGGAACGGGAACGGGAATGAGAACGGGAACGGGAAGGGAAAAGGCTGGTGAGCTTGGGGACCTTGGAGGTCTGTTCCCCACTGGATGCCGTCCGCCTCTTTCTCTTGTCGTTGTGCCCCGCACGCGCTGGTGGCGTCTGTGAACTCCAAGGTTGACTGAACTGGCACGAGGGAGAGGAGGCGGGAGTGGCCGACGGGCGCGGTGGTGGTGTCGACGGCGGCGTTGGCAGTTCGACGCTGGGTGCCGGGACGGTGGCCTTCAACGCATTGTTAACAGCTTGCCGACGCCACGGTGCAACCACCTGAGCCGAGTGCTTGAGGAGGTCGGTGAGGGAGTCCCCGTCAACTGCTTGTCGCTATTGCACTTCCAGATGTTCAAACACGAGTCTGGGGCCGCGTAGACTTCAGCGACGTTTATCCGGGTCGGAAGGTTGAAAGGCCGCTCATCTCTGAGCTGGATGAAAGGCCGCTTGGAGTCGGGCCTCACGGAGTTGCAATTCGCTCCTGCACAGAGGATTGTTGGGTTGGCTGTAGTGGAAGCAACGTTGGCACGCGGAAGAAAAGCTGACAACATGGTGTTTGACGTACGATAATGCCGTTGAGGCGTGGCTGCTTGCATGGTGCTGTTTTGTCCCTGCGGGAGGAGCACCCATATGACGAGAGCGACAGCATGAGTATTTTGGCCCCGGGAGCAGATGGGTCGGGCGAGCGTCTGAAGATGATGGGGCCATCTTGAATGAGTAATGGAGATGTCTTTCCAAGGCTCTGCTTATATGTTAGCCAAGTTCAGAGCGGGACTATCGTTAATAATCGAGTTCTGAAGGACTGTAGACACTAGACCAAGCGAGGGTGATGAAGAGAGAAGAGAATATGGACAGAAGCGACAGTCGAGAGGCAATATATACCTAGTCAAGTTTAAGTTTTCCAAATTAACTCTCAATATGACCACGCTGACCGACCCGGGCCCAGGAAGACACTTCAAGGTAAGTTCAGAGACGCGCCACCGACGATACTCTACCATCGTGAGTCTGGTCAGTGTTGTAACGGTCTCAAGGTAGTATATTGCAACTAGCTAGGCCACTCTACGAGTACACTGAACTTGAAGAAGAAAAGGAAAAGAGAAAGAGAAAGTTTGACAACATGAGCCTCTGATATGGTTGGGCGTGTTGGCCAGTGCGCGGTGATAAAAGGTTCTGGAGTAGTGGTCTGTGCATTCTGGGAATAGCTTCATCAAGGCCGAGGGTTGCCGAGGTCCATGCCAGGGCTCAGCCCGTTACAAGTGTCGATGTGAGAAAGGGGCTTGTCGCCATACTATGGTCTGAGAGGTTGAAATCCACGTCATATGACTTTGTGGCTTAAAGAACTCTTCCAAGAATGTGGCGATGGCCTACTTACATTGCATCTTCACTTTTAGGCCCTTTCGATTCAGAAGTGGTTGAATTTTGGCTGTCCATTGAAATACAGGTAGAAATGCCTAGCTTCAGGAAGTGGATACGGCATGTCTAGACTATGAAAGTGCACCATATGTATCAGGTGAGACATCAAGAAGCAGCATGTTTTGGGTGAGCAGAAAAGGGGCTAAATGAAGGTTTACATGGCGCTTATTGACCTCTTACTCCAGCCCGGGCCAGATTACATCGAAACTGGATTTCTATACTCAATTCAAACTCTGGACAGGAGGTCTAGGAAAGGGGCTTCAAAGGCTAATACACCAGGAAAATGACATGGGACAGACTGAACTTTTCTAGATAACGACTGCAGGCCATTAGAATTCTGGATTAATTTGGAAAGAGCAAAGGGCAATATCTGATCAATAGGCTGTGGGTGGACATGTGCAGTCAAGAAAATCAGGAGGTGTCGCTCAAGATGGAAATCTGGATTTTGGTATGTTTGAGATAGGCACATCCATCCCGTTGAATAAATGGGCGTCTTGTTGACAGTCATCTGACGTCAGGATAGTGATCTAAATGATTGGAAGAATCTGCTTCCATCCTTAGGGACCGGAGCATCGCAGCCGGGATGGCTTGAGCGCCATTCGTGAATACCACAAGCCACCTCATCTCTGGCCAGGGGTTAGCCAATGTCATCAAACTCCAAATCAAATATTCAGGACGTTCTTGGCTGAGTATTACAATTTGAGTGAATTGTTAAAGTTATTACGTCCAATACGATTCCGACCACCACCCGGGTTCTACCTACCCTCCTCTTCATGGGTTCGGCAGTTTAATGAGCAAACCCTGTAAGTTCTCGGTCCTGAAAGCTAATCGACCTCATCAATGTGTCAGTCGAGGCTTTTCTATAGCGGGTAGGGATCAGTGTGGAAACTGGCAAGGGCTACCCAACAGCCTCCCTGTAACTGGGCGCAGCCAATATCTGGCTCTTGCGTTATCATGGCAGGGATAAGTCATCATCGGTGGCGTTGGACATGTGAAGGGGAAGAAACTGTCCGTCTGGCATGGAATCAAGGGCTACTTGTCTCTCAGCATTGAAAATCTCGAGCATGTACCTATTGCTGGTTACTTCTTGTTGAACGGGGGACTATGCGCAAAGAAGGAAATCGACCTCTAGGGTTGATGGACTGCGATAAGGGCTGGGGTTCAGGGCTTGGAACAACATAGGCTCAATTCATTTCAATAATCTTCAGTGGCCTCAAGATCCTTGCTGAGGAATCTTTTCGTCCCACTGCTCTGCTCTTCTGCTCATGTATTTATCTCTCTCAAACTGGTCCGTGCCTGTGATAACCTTAGGTATCTGCCAAGCCCAGTACATCCCTCTGATTATACATGAGCCAATAATGCCTCTGCTGCTGCCGCTTGTAGCCTGTTGCTTGTTTCACTTTCCAACAACTGGCTCAGAACTCGCAGTTCACTGTGTTGTTGGTTGTGATCCAGGACCTCCTTGGTAGAGGTATGGACATCTTGAAGCTGGCTCATGTCAATGGCAATTAAAGGATCAAAATTGTGTCAATAAAACAAAGCTCCCTGCTGACTTTGCGATCAAATATTCAAGGCGCAAGACGGGCATGTGGCGAAGGCGTCTCATGCAGAGCACGTAAAGAGAGAAGCTGGAGATTAGGAAACGATGTTGCAACTCGTCAAAATGAATCGGCACTTGTAAGTCATAGACTGGTCCGGCAGAAAACCAATCTTTGCTGTTCAATCTCATGTTTATAAACTCCAAAACCCCATCACCCATCTTTCCCCTTCACAGCTTCCCCACAGCCTTCAACCCCCTCTCCCCATCAACAAGCACGCACCAACCCTCCCCTCCCCATCCCCCATCACCCGCAACCACCGCCCTGAAGTTATCCTTTGCAAAAGCAAGGACCTCATTGTTAAAAGTCCCCGGCTGAAGGAACACACTCGGGAAGCCCAGCTCCTTTGCCTCTTTCAGACTCGCCAAGGTGACAGCGGGAGGAGTGATGAAAGACACTGAGGTCTCCTCTGGCTTTTCGACTTCTTTGAGCGAGGTGACGACGGGGCGGTCCTCGCCGTCGACGGGGATGGGCTTGCCGGAGGGGTTGATGGGGGTTACGGGGAGGTTGTGGTTGAGGTACCATTTGAAGACTTGAAATCGATGTTAGCCCATGTGAATTGATTATGGTGGTGGTGATGGTTGGATTTACCTTTGAACCCATATTTGTCCTGGTTGGCACTAGCACCCACAACAGCGTATCTGGGTGATTGGAAAAACGTCCGGAGTGTCACGTCGGTGGCGGCCATGGTTGCAAATTGAGCGATCTTGAAATTGAGGCTGAATGAAGTGTATCGGGTGGTTGATAGTGGAGCACGATGTTGGCGGTTTACAGTCCTTGTGATGTGGAGAGAAAGAGTGACAGAATGCACTCGAGCAACGGAGAAGGATCGTGGAGCGGAACAGGATGTGAGCTTGGACCGAGGGGACAAAAATGGCAGAAGCTGACGATGCATCTAAATATACTTGATGGAGGCTTGAGGGGGGAAGACAATAAGAGAATGACAAATCTTTGTGGCACATAACTGTAAGCGGAATCACATAATGTCAAGCAAGGCGCCAAGGACGCAAGAGATGCAGATGTTTTAGCGGTTGATATCCCCCCACAAACGGGAGGTGCTAATGCCGCTGGAGCAATGACGTGCCTCGGTCCGGGATGTGTGATGTGCCCCGCTGCTCCAACTGACTGATGTGCGGCACATGGCCGATGAATTGCTACTTGGGAATCCAGAAGCCAATGTTTGCAGATGGGGCTGGTATTTGGAATGACCCCTGAATTTGAATGCTGCGAGGAGATTGAGCTAAGAACTTGAGAGCATGTTTGAGTGACCAACCTTCTGCATTTCGACTCACGACAGGGCAGCACGCCTGGGTTAGGTGGGTGACGATACAGCACTTCATCGCGTGTCAGCGAATCATTTTCTGCTTATGTTCAAATGTTTCTTCTTTCTTAAGACCCTGGCATCACAGTCAACATTTTGAAGCTTAGAAACCCATCATGTTGCTTGGCCCAACGGGATGTGTTTTAGTTATCGATAAGAAATAGAGGGGTTGTCGCCAAGGCGTGTGGTGGGTTGTTGCTGGAGCCGTTGCCCCGTGAAACAATAAACAAGCACCCGCATGGAGGCACAGACCAGGACAACGCAACCCAACCATTCAGCTGGCGGTCAACCAAGTCCATAGAAATTGGCAACCCCCATCTCTGAATCCGCCCTCTAAACCACACATCAACTTCCGAATAGCTTCGTCCTGTTCTGACTCCAGCATTCCCTCGACTTTCTGCCCAAATTTTCCGCACACTCGGCATCTGCATTACACACATCAAAATGGTGAGTTCTACGTTCTACAAGTTCTCTTTCGCCACAGTTTCAGGTCAGGAGAGAGACCAAAGCAGCAGCACAGCCAATCAGCCATCGCAATCGCCCAAATTGTTAGCGCACCGCTGCGGTACGGCGATTACCTGTGCCTGGCAGTGGTGCCAACTTTAAAGTTGGACGTCTTTTGACGACGGCTGATTTCCTTTGCGCGCAATTGCTTCTCTTTCTTGATCTTGAACCACGCTCGAGATTGGCATCGCATCCGCAAAACATGGCTTCTAATCACTTTGACTCGCAGGCTTCGACCAACTACAAGGAGGCTTTCTCTCTGTTCGACAAGCGTGGCAACGGCCGTGTCACACTCGACAGCTTGGGCGATCTCCTCCGTGCCTGCGGCCAGAACCCAACCCTTGCCGAGATTCAGGAGCTTGAGAAGAACGTGGGCGGTGACTGTGAGTACCAACATTGGCATACCCCTAAACTATAGAAAAGACAATGACTGACAAAACACCCCCGAACAGTCGACTTCGAGACCTTCCAGCGCATCCTCAACCGACCGGGCGGCTTCCGCGATCCTGGCGAGCCCGATGAGTACTGCCGCGGGTTCCAAGTATTTGACAAAGATATGACGGGCTTCATCGGTGTCGGCCAGCTCAAGTACATCCTGACAAATCTGGGTGAGAAGATGACCGAGGAGGAGGTGGACGAGCTTCTCAAGGCGGTGGACACCAGCAACGGGCAGGTCAACTACACGGAGCTCGTCCGCACCATTCTCGCCAACTAGAGGGAGGTGAAGCTACCGGACGTATGGGAGTCTGCAGTATGACACACATGTTTTCATTTGGGGGCATTTGCATTGATTAAGAGGCGGGCCAGGCGTTGGAGTAACTTTTGGGACGATCTATAGTCTATCGGTCTTAGGCAGCTGGATGAGGCTCTACTGCGCCCTTTTGGTTTGGGATAGCAATAGAGACTTGTTGGCAATACTATGTCGAGTTTGTTCTATTGTTTGTGACATCGTGTTTAAGGGTGTGGAGGCCTGGGCCCCTGAAGAACTGTTCTGGGCTCGGACAGTAAGTGATCATGCTTCGAAGGGAGGGATATCGTGTTCATGTGCGGTTCTGATCGGTCCGGATACATATAGTGTTTTCTTCACGAATCTTTGGAAATTTTTTCGTGGACGGCAAACTCTCAATGTCCTCGAAGCTCCTATTCCCGTGGGCCAAAAGTTCCGAGTGTCCAGTGCCACCATGAAGACCAATGTTCACGCCAGAGAGCACGGGCCACTCGCTGGCCTGGTCCGAGCTCAAACACAGCATGC
This sequence comes from Triangularia setosa, assembly GCA_033296915.1. NCBI lineage: Eukaryota > Fungi > Ascomycota > Sordariomycetes > Sordariales > Podosporaceae > Triangularia > Triangularia setosa. The sequence continues at coordinate 24,764 of MU866324.1, read as the reverse complement.
CGGACCTCGATTGCCGAATATCTTCGTCGAACTGCAGCACTTGGAGCTGTTCAATCTAGATCATTACAACGCTTGACGACAAATTCCAGTGCCGCCCGGGCTCCCTCAGACCACGGTAACTCCAATTGGGTTGTTTAGCAGACCACTCCCCCGCCCGTAGCACCTCTCGCTCAACATCGAACGAAGCACGAACCCCGCAGTTGGGTTGGGTTCTTATTGACATCTGTTTCCGTGCTACCTGCGCTGCCTGCGTCTCCGGCCGTACCACTTGCCTGCCCGTCAACCTGGCGCCCAACACCCCCCGAGCACGGCAGGCCGTCTTCCTGCTCCTCTTCTCCCTTCTTCTTTTCTCCACTGTCACCGTCATCCTGGCTGCGCCACGGCTCGCCCCCCGCATTTCTGCGCTGTTTACGCAGTTACGGTACAGCCGACCCCACCATTTCCCAGGTCAAGCTCCTCTCGGTCACGGCCTCAATGTGGTGACTGTCACCACCACTCCAGGTCTAGCTACACTATCGTACTCAACCCTAGGCACCCTCTTCACGCACGCACCCACGGTCAACATGGCCAAATACGTAACCCCCCCCCAGGACCCTCCGCTCTTCACCGGCACCAAGGACAGCATTGTCGCCGACTCCAAGGCCCTCTGTGACGACACACGTTCCCTGCTCGACAAGCTTGTTGCTGAGATCAAGCCGTCCGAGAACCCTGCTGCCGCCACGTTTGAGTCCGTCCTCCGTCCCCAGATCGAAGACGAGAACCAGAGCTCGCTCTCCGCCCGCATCCTCGGCTTCTACCAGTATGTCAGCGCCGACGCAGCCCTTCGCGATGCCAGCACCGAGGCCGAGAAGATCATGGATGAGTTCGGTATCGAAGTTAGCATGCGCGAGGACGTCTTCCGCCTTGTTGACGTCGTGTACAAGAACAGCGGGCTCGCCGAAAGCAAGGAAAAGAACAAGGACCGCCTAATTACCGAGGAGCTAGCCAAGAGCACTGGTCTAGAGAGTGTCGAAAGTGCCAGGCTGTTGGAGAAGGAACACAAGGGCTACATCAAGAACGGCCTTGGCCTTCCCGAGGGCGAGAAGAGAGACCGCTTCAAGGAAATCAAGAAGAAGCTCAGCCAAATCAGCATTGCCTTCCAGAAGAACCTGAATGAGGAGAATGGAGGACTCTGGTTCACCCTAGAGGAGCTCGATGGCGTGCCACAGGATGTCCTGGACGGTTTGGAGAAGGGCGCCGGCGAGAATGAGGGCAAGCTGCGCCTTTCGTTCAAGTACCCTGACCTCTTCCCCACGCTCAAGTTTGCCAAGAACCCCGACACTCGCCGTAAGGTGTTTATTGAGAATGAAAACAAGTGCAACGACAACGTCGAGCTGTTCCGAGAGGCCATTGAACTTCGCGACGAGGCGGCTCGTCTGCTCGGTTATCCTGACCACGCAACCTTTCGCATTGAAGACAAGATGGCCAAGACGACTAAGACAGTTCTAGACTTTTTGAACGACCTCAAGACTCGTCTCGGTCCCGGTGGTCTCAAGGAGATTGAGCATCTCAAGGACTTGAAGAAGAAGGACCACGAGGAGCGCGGTCTGCCGTATGATGGCAATTACTATCTCTGGGATCACCGTTACTATGACCGCCTGATGATTGAGAAAGAGTACAGCATTGATGAGAATGCGATTGCCGAGTACTTCCCCATCACCTCCACCGTCGGTGGTATGCTGAAGATCTTCGAGACCCTCTTTGGTCTCGTTTTTGTCGAGTTAACTCCCGAGGATCGCAAGCGCATCTCACCTACTGGAAAGGCAGAGGACATCGCGTGGCATGAGGACGTTATTATCTTCAGCGTGTGGGATGACACGTCCGAGGGTGAAGGATTTGTCGGATACCTGTACTTGGACCTTCATCCCCGTCCAGGCAAGTATGGCCATGCTGCCAACTTCAACCTGCAGCCCGGTTTCCTCCAGGCCAATGGTTCCAGACGCTACCCTGCCACTGCGTTGGTGTGCAACTTCTCCAAGCCCACCAAGGAGAAACCTTCCCTCCTCAAGCATGACGAGGTTGTCACGCTTTTCCACGAATTGGGTCATGGTATCCACGATCTTGTCGGCCGCACCCAGTATGCTCGTTACCATGGCACTTCCACTGTCAGAGACTTCGTAGAGGCCCCAAGTCAAATGCTGGAAAACTGGTGCTGGACGCCAAGTCAGCTCAAGAGTCTCAGCAAACACTACAAGACCGGGGAGTCGATCCCGGATGACCTCATTAAGAAGCTCATTTCCACCAAGCATGTCAACGATGCCCTCTTCAACCTTAGACAACTGCACTTTGGTCTCTTCGACATGACGGTCCACACACCCAAGTCGCACGACGAACTCAAGAACCTGGATATCAGCAAGCTCTACAATGACCTTCGTGTTGACATTTCCAAGATCAAGGGCCCAGAGGCGCAGGGTGAGACCAGGTAAGTTTTTGCCAAGACCGTTCGAGAACCCGAGTCATTGCAGCTAACCATGGTTGATGTTCTAGCAACTGGGGCAACGGTCAGGCCACGTTCGGCCATCTCATCGGCGGCTACGATGCCGGTTATTATGGCTATCTTAGTTCCCAAGTCTACTCCACCGACATGTTCTACACGAAGTTCAAGGCCGACCCCATGAACGGCAAGGAGGGTCGCCGGTACAGGCACACTGTGTTGGAGAAGGGTGGTTCCCGGGATGAAATGGTCTCGTTGGAGGAGTTCCTTGGCCGCAAGCCGAGTTCGGAGGCGTTTTACAAGGAGCTGGGTCTGGACAGCTAAGCTGGGTATCCCGTGTTTCTCCGTGGGCTGACATTTCCTGTGGAAGCTTTGCTGCAGTCGTTTTCTTTTTTGGCTGGAATAGGTAGCCATCATTACTCGAGAATGAACAGTGTTCCAGAGGGTATCGTTGACTAAATAAATAAATAAAATAAAAGAATATTGGACTGGACAGGTGCTGGGTACACTAGGGTGAGGAGGCTTAAATGCTTATTTTGACTTTGCCACACACACCATCTGAACTTGTCTCCTTCCACGCCTCGGCCCGCTACCTAGTGTCCGGACGGATCTCAACACCAACCTCCACTGTCCGGTTGCGATGAACTACCGAGATCCTCCCGATCTTCTCAGCTTATTAGTGCCGCGAGTCATTGCGTACAATATTGTTGCATCCTCATCTCCGAAGTCCGCTTCTAAGTAGGACCGAGGTGAGGATCGTTGAGGGGACAGCTCACCGACAACGGCGGTGGGAAAGGTGGGTTGGGCTGGGGGTCCTGACTCTAGTGGACTTGAACGAATTAGGAAGGTCATGTATAGGATCGGTCAAGAGGAGCCACATGTCGGTGACGGATTTTGACTGACAAGAACAGAGAGCCGGGAATTGGGTGAGAGTGATGGTCCTCTTCCTTTCAGCCGTGTCGGCAGTTGTTGTTTGGTACGTGTTGGGTCCACGATACTAGTAAGGATGGATTTGTTGGTGATGTAAATTTTTGGGCGTGAGGAAAGCCGTAAACCAAATCTCCTGTTCACAGTACGTAGGTAGCTTCTTTGCTTCTGCCTGAATTCCGTGTAAGGGGAGGGGGGTTGCTCTGGCACCGTGCACATACGGTTTCATTTCTTCTCTTCCTCACCTTGAGTATATACGACTTGGAAGAAGCTGCGGTCGAAACAAACCACGTGCTTTACCTTTTGTCCCATCTAGGAGACTGCTCTCTGACAATGTTCCGCCCGGGGTGAAGTCGGGGAGTGAGTCCCACACAACAGGAGTCTTCGCAACATTGCTGGAAGATAAAAAGGGGGGGTGGTTGAAAAGAGGGCAGAGACTAACGTAGGTTATGATGTGGACCAGCAACATCCAATCAGAAAAGCCCGATCAGCTCAGCTGGTTAGAGCGTCGTACTAATACTGGGGGAGATTCAGTAAATAGTAGTAGTTTCATGCGAAGGTCAAAAGTTCAATCCTGTTACTGGGCACACATATCTCTTTTTTCTTTTTCTTTTTCTCGCTCTCCTCTTTTCTTGGATTGCTGGTTGTGTGTGTGTGGGGGGGGAGGGGGGGAAGGTTGATCTTGTTGGGGGTGTTCTGTGCCGGTGTATTCTGTTCAGGATGTTGTTAGATAACGCTATTTGATGTGTAAGGTAGAATGATTGATAGGAGTGGGATTAGGGTATAGATGGTATAGAGTGACTGCAAGTTGCATGCATTGTCAAAGAGTAATCATTGTGATTGTTCAAATTGCGAGTTAGGGGTGTGATAGTGTGGAAATGCCAAGAGGCACAACGATGGGAGATCGTTTCATTCGGGAGGGTATGTTTTTGGCCAAGATGAATTGAGCAAAGAGCGGCTTCTATCCTTCGATCTGATGCGCTTCATCTTATTGGAAAGACCTTCGTTTTGCAGGCAGGCATAATTCCTTTTTAAAACTCAAAGGCCAATATGAAGATGTTGAGATTTATCAGACCGGAATCAGTTGTCAAAAAAGATATCACAAACATTCGATGCACCAAAATTGGCAAATATCAAAATAAACATTCCCACCCTACATCTGCCCTAAACTCTTTGGTATCCAGTTGCGCGCAAAAAGTCACGCTCGACAGCAAAAGAAATACCCTTCCCACGACAAAAAGAAAACGCCTCTCCAGAACCCAAGCCCAACTAAGAAATTGCCACCATAGTCCCTAATGACCATTCCTATGCCCAATCCTTTTTTATCCATGCACCCTCATGAATGCTGTAAAGACATTACCAGTTACAAGTTGGGAAATGATGTTACAAAAGAAAATTCCAAAACTCCAATCGACCCCCAAAACACCGTTGAAATGCTTTCCCTTGAATCATTTCAGGCAAGAGGCGCACAGCCAAAAGAGGTTCCAACGGCACCCGTCTCGTAGCGGACCGCAATGTCCTTGACAGCGGAGTAAGTGCCGAGTCCGAGAATGACCATGCCGACAATGAAAGCCACCACGTTGAGGGCGCCCAGGAGAAGATTCCATGGGGTCCACTTTCCTTCCTTGATAAACATGAACCACATGATGGCAGGGAAGTAAAAGGTGAAGCCCGACAAGAATATGGCAGCGCAAATAGCCAGCAGGGGTGAGAAGAAGGGAATGGCCTCGGCAACGATAAAGGCAAGCAGCGTGATGGCGGCGTCGACACCAATCCAAGTGATCCAACCCATGGGGGTGTTGACGTAGCGGATAACAGAGTCCTTGAACCACTTGCCGTGGATGTATCGCGCGCAGACAACAGTGTTGATACTGCCGGAGATGTAAATGACGGGCAAGGCCACGCCGAAAGCAACCTTGGACATCAAGGGGCCAGCGGAAAGGAGAGCAGGGGCCTGGACATCATGACCGACAAAGGCATAGACGAGGGCGCCAGTGAGGGTGTAGAGGAAGATCTCGAAGATGCCGAGAGTGAAGATGGCCTGGGGATAGTCGGAGGGGGTGTGCATCTCGTCCATGAAACTGAACTGGCAGAGGGCGTAGCTGTAGGCAAACACAATGTTGGTGACAGCAATGAAGCCCTCATGAAGCGTCAGTCCCTCTCGCGGGTAGGCGGACCATGTGACCGCAGCCAGACCGCCCTCGGCGTTGGCAGACTGAACACCGGTGGCGATGATGGTGATGCCAATGGCGCCAATGATGGAGACGAAATCGATGTATCCGAGAATGGCCATTTCGGAAAAGGTGGGTGGAATGGCCAGGAGGAACAGAAGAATGCCGGAGACGACCGCGAAGACGACGGTGCAAGCACCATTGTCGGTCAGGTTACCAAACATGATCGCTCCAGTTAAGACGTGAGAGGCAGTGGTGAAGGTGAGCTGAAGAACGAACATGACGGTCATGATGATGTATCCCCACTTGCCAAACATCATCCTACCGGCGTCAGTGTAGTGGGCAACCTCGGGGTACTTGACCTTGACCTGACCGACGACGTAACTGCAGTACATGGCCAAAAGACCCATACCGACTGAAATGATGACGCCGAGAATCATGCCCAGTGCCGAGAAAGCGGCTGGAAGGCTGAGACTGCCCAGGGCAACGGCGGTGACGATGAGCACAACCGTCAGGCGCTTCCATCCAAGTTGGTGGAAAGCAGCATCACCCTCAGCCATCTTCTGCCTTTCAAAGTCGTAGTCGGCGTCCCTGTTGGCGCGGACGTCACCCTCCACTGAAGAGGCACGGCCGGAGCCAGTAGGTTCGAGGACAGTTGTCTTCTCCTTCTCGGTGAGTCTCCCACCCGGACTTGGTGTAATTTCCGCCATCTTGAGAGAATCTTTCGTCCTAAGACTAAACAGCCGGCCTGCCAAAACTGTTGAATGCGTGGCGATATGGGCCGGGGTAGACTCAGGCAGGTGATGTGGAGATGGCGAAGAGGCGGATGGGTGAAGGGTGAAGAGTGAAAAGACGGGAACCGAAGCTCGCGGGGGAGTCGACTTTATGAATGAGTCTTGCAGGTCAAAATTTGTTGAATAAAGGTATGACCAGGACAAGCACCATTGACACAAAGCCAATTCCCGAAATGTGAGTGAGCCTAGCTTGATGGGATGGAGAGCCAAATTCCTGGGGAAGCAGGGAAAAGACAGCAACTTTAAAAGAAGGCGTCAAACCTCAGTTTCAAGCCCGAGTCAGGGTCATGGCAAGCATATCCCTACCATGCCGTTGTCCTCTTGCCGATCTCGGTGAAGGGATCGAAGGCCGGAAGCACCGGCAGGGACGTCCCATCGCCACCGAGGAGGATACCCCGACGGTTGTCCCGATGGTACTTGCTGGAAGGCCAGTATCAGATGAGCAGCAGTTCACCCACGTGCCTGGAAAGTGCTCCCCCAGATTCTATCTCCGACACAATGCCGCAGGGTCTCAACGCTTCGGTTGTTCTCTCACATGGTGTGCTGTCAGGCCCAGGACCCTTTCTGCAAGCCCCAGGGAGTCCTTGCTCCTGCATGCCGCTGACGGAGTTCATAACCGGTCGGTCCACCATCTCCGCATGAAGCATCTCTCCCACTCGTTCTAGAAGACGAGAAGCGGGAGGCCGTGTTTCTCAAGCCCTATTCATGGGGCAGCTCAAGAATCTGTGTGGATTGCGGGGGCGCGATAGCGGACATTCCAACGTCTGAACCGGGAGACAAATTACCATGTCTGGGGAAAACGGCACAGACAGAAATGGTTCATCTCGACAAGCCAGGAACCGGGAGGGAGCGAACTGCCAGTAGCGCCGGTACTTTGGGAGGTCCGGTGTGGTGACGACACTGTGGGGGCCCGTCAAGGCAAAAGGGGCACTGCCTCGCCGCCACACGCCGTTGTCCGCGGCAAAGCTTATTTTCTCGTGATGCCCGATGCCAACCCCTGCCCTTACACTGAGGAGGTAGCACGCTGAAATGCTTGGTTTAAATGGGCTAGTAATTCCGGACTGTCTGCGCCGTCCTGAGGCCATTGGAAAGAGCCTGACATGTCCCGCAGAGAGTGGCAGAGCATGGACGGGGTTCGCATTCTCGGAATTCAAGACGATTCCATCCCCAGCTCAGGCGGTGAGAATTGTGATAGTCGGCATGTTGCGAGATCGGTGTTGAATATCTGGGATCCCATCTCTCTTTTGCCCGGAGCTGGCGCAGACCCCGGAGTGCAACTGCCAGACTCCACCTGCAGCTGATGGACAACGCTTCTGATGACCAATGCCGGGCTCGTGAGAAAAGACTTAGTCACAGCTTGCTTTTTGGTCTCCTGGGCTATCTTGGGATCTCTTGGGCACACAGGCCCAGGCCTTTCGGGTGACCACCTCGGGAATCCACAGTTTGTTTTGCTATCTCTAGAATGTGTGTGAGTCATCAAACAGACCGGCACTTGAGATGACGGCTGTGAGGCTGAGAAAGAATCAGGAGAGCGGGTGTGGTTGTTGACGGCGGAAAGAAGCCAAGGAATTGACTCCTAGTCCTAGGAAGCATCGAATGTTGACTTCATGGAAGATGCCAGGACGGGGGATCTTGGCACACCTTCCAGAAACAAGTGAAGTTGGTCCCAACCCTAACCCTTTATAGGACAGCACATCTGACCCAGTGGCGCACTATGTGGCTGAGGAAGCATGTAGATGTGGCGCTTGTGAAGCTTGGCATGCAGTAACAGCCAATGCACGAGCCACATTTTGAAGTAAACAAACGGGCTGTGTTTTAGCCAATCAACAACAGCCTCTAGCATTTTATTGACTGCGACTTCCCTGCTCCCATTCCAACGTCTTCAATGGAGCCCACAATCGACTTTTGACACCATCACCAACACGCGACTTGCGCCGACGATCCAAGGCTTCCTTGAGTGGCCGTGACCGATTATCATTTCATATTTACCAGACGACAATGCCCGCTTATTGTTAAGAAAAAACGAATTCTATTCCAATTAGCTGCCCTCGACTGGATCGCGTCCTGACTCGCGACAACCTCGAACCTCCTCGAGCTTCCCAAGCAAACACCTAGTCGTCTCGCCCGAAGCTGAAGCTAGGCGCTTCGATAACTACACAAAATGTCTTTGATGGACTCGGAGGACGTGTTTTTCTGCCTTGAGAATCGGCTGGCCTCGTTCCAAGTGGCACAAGCTTCCGCAAAAGGGAGGGCATCCAGTGCAAGCTCTCGCGGCCCAAAACCGCTGCAGTGGCCGCACAAAACACTGTCCTCAGTCGCGGTATGCTTCAAATTTCTATGTGACCAGAGTGTCCAGGACTGACTTTGATGTCACAGTTTGCAAAAGCCGGATTCTTCTTCGAGCCATACCCACAAAGTCCTGACAATGTCGTTTGCTTTTTGTGCGACAAGTCCCTCGACGGGTGGGAAGAAAATGACAACCCTTTGGAGGAGCACTTGAAGCATTCGCCAACGTGCGGGTGGGCCATCATGGCAGCTATTGAGGCCGGTATGGGAAACTATGGGAAGGTACACCCTCTCGACCCGTTCATGGTCGAGGCTCGCAAGGCGACATTTGCCGGCAGGTGGCCATACGAGACCAAAAAGGGCTTCAAATGCAAGACTAAAAAGGTAGGAACGATGACCACCCGACCTTGAGAGCAAGACTGACTCGCATCTTGGCAGCTTGTCGAGGCCGGCTGGAAGTACACGCCATCGCGGGAAGCCGAGGACATGGCCACATGCGCCTACTGCCAACTCGCCCTTGAAGGATGGGAGTCTGATGACAACCCTTGGGACGAACACCACAACCGTGCACCAGATTGCCCATTCTTCACCCTCATCAACTCACAACCAGCACCGAAGAAGTCCGGAAGAGCCAAAGCAGCTAGACCCTCGAAAGCCTCTCGCCTTTCAGTGCAATCCATCGCTACCGTCGCCACGACTATCTCTGACTTGACCTCTATTGGTGATCTCACCCTGGATCAAGACGACAGCGTTATGAAAACTGCCTCCACCATGACACAGGGTGGTAAGAAGACGGCAAAGGGACGCAAGACAGCCGCCGCCAAGGGTCGGAAAACAAAAGCGAAGAAGGAAGAGCCCATCGAGATACTGGAAGACGAACCACAAGTGGAAGCTCCTCCACCAAAGCCTGCTAGAGGACGTAAGCGTACCAGCGACACCATGGAGGACGCTTCCATGATCAATGCCGAGGCCCCAGCTCCCAAGAAACGGGCTACCCGTACAAAGAAGAGCGTTGCTGTCGAGGCTGCTCTAGTGCCACCGGACGTTGATATGGTTGATGTCATTGAGCAACCGCCACATGCCAAGAAGAAGGGCCGGGGGTCCACCGCAAAGTCTCGCAAGGTCTCGCAAGCCTCGGTTCAGTCACAGCCATCGAATGTACCGGATGACGATGAAATTGAGCGTCAATTAGAGGCCGATCTCGAGCGGTACGAGGAGCCAGCTCCAGTAGAATCCGAAGTCGAAGAGTCGCGATCAAAACCTAAAGGAAGACCCAAGAAATCTACCGCTGCGCGAAAGACAAGTCAAGGAGTGGAGGAAGAGAGCAAGATACATCACATGTTTGATGCAACACCAATAGAACCTGACGAGGCCGAGATTGAGGCCGAATACAAGGCTCTACAAGCCGAAGTTGATCCAGAACCAGAGGAACCAGAGGAGCAAGAGATCATCATCCCGAAGAAGGGTCGCAAAGCAGGGACTCGCAAAGCATCGAAGACGAAGAAGACTAAGGAGCCAGCTCCTCCGTCAGACGCCGCTGATGATATTGTGGAAGATGTTGCTCAGCCCGCAGATACTGTTCAATACCCAGACCTCAAGACGGAGGACGCAGTTGCAGAGCCTGAGCCTGAGGCCGAAGCTCAACCAGAAGAAACTGACCCGGACGCCAGTACTGGTACCATCGTGACCAAGCCTGCGAAGAGAGGGCGCGGCCGCCCGTCTAAGAAGTCTTTAGCTGAACGAGCATCCCTTGAGGCACAAGCATCGCTCGAGGCTATTGAGCCAACCTCGGCCCCGCGACGATCATCTACAAGGAGTGTCAAGGCTCGCGAGTCTGCGGTGTCGGCAAAGGTGATCCCAGAAGCGGTCGAAGTTGTGACGAAGTCCAAAGTTCCAACACCACCACCCGCCCCAGTCGTCGAGGCCGCTCCCGTCCCACCGACTCCGGTCAGAACCAACAAGTCTCTTACGCCAGCTCCTCCATCATCCGCCAGTCAACACCCGTCAACGCCCAAAACACAGCCAAGCCGATGGGTGAAACAAGCAACCGTATCCCCGTCTCCGTCCCCGCAGTCTTCGGATGCGGAGAACACACAGCCGTCATTGACCAAGGCGAATGCTGTCACCGTCATCTCTAAGAGAGTTGCGCTAGCACCAGTCCTTGCCACTCCGAGCCGCAATTCGCCAGCGAAACGAACGACCATTGGCGGACTTCATAGTTCCACGCCCTGGCAACCGACAGACCTCGAGATGGTGTTTTCACCATCAAGTAATGTGAACAAGGAGAATGGAGTTTTCAGACTGTTGAGCAAGGGCAAGGACCTGACCAGCCCCGAGAAAGGCATGACGGTTGAGGAATGGATTTACCACAACGCTGAGCTGGCGGAGCAGATGCTCAAGATGGAATGTGAGAACATGGTGTCGACCTTTGAGAGGGAAGGCACAAGGGCAATGAGGGTTTTGGAGGGGTTGGTTGTTGAATAGAGAGCAAGGTTGTTGTGTGATGAACGAGGGTTCAGGGTATATCGGAAAGCATTGTCAGCATAGTAATAAGGCGTCTTTTTAGGTATAATATGGGAGGCGACTTGTGTGTTTAGGTTTCTGATGTACTCAATCCAGGGTTATTGTTTTGTATCTCTCAATCCACTGCACCGCTGTCATGTGCTCGCAATTATTCAGATCCTTTTGACTCTTACCCTCATCCCACCCCCGGATTTGCTGTCTCCATTTCCCTCCCGTTTAGCTTTTCCAGTTCTTCTGTCATGCCAAACTCAAATTTGGACATGAGCTCCACGAGCAAGGCCTTGAATTCGATCATGGCGAACTGCTTGCCTATGCAGGCCCTTGGACCGGCAAAAGGAGGAGGGTTGTGCCCCTGGGAATGAAGGTATTGCAGATGGTGAGGTCAGAGAGGGACTCTCGAAAGGTCATGAGGGCGGGGCAGTACCGGCAGAGGATTTTGCGGGTGAAGTTGTGGAGGTGAGGGTGGAAGTCAAGTTGGAGTAGGTTGGGAGGTGGCCGTTGTTGGAGAAGAATAAAGAAGAGAGGGAGGCGCGGGGGGAGGTTTGGATTTGGAGTTGGACGGCGAGGATGTAAGTCGCCCAGAGGAGGGCGTTGGTGGTGGTTTCGTGGCCGGCGGCGAGGAAGGTTAGGAGCTGGGAGGAATTGAGCGGGTTGGTTAGCGGGGGTTGAAAGAGTGGGAGAGGGGAAGGGGGTATTCGTTTGTTATTTCTTCCTCGGTCATCTTCTCGCCTTGTGAGGGATATTTCGCCTTGCATTATCATGGTCAAGAGGTCGGCGCGGTTGCTGACGGGGTTGTGATAATTCGGTTGTTGGGAGAGTTCGTGGATGCGGCTCTGGATGATGTCGAGGGTCACGTGGCGGAGGCGGAAGGAGGCTTGGAGGTAGCCTAGGTTGGCTTCGATGGGGAGGAGGCAGCGGATGGGGAGGGCGAGGTTAATGAAGGAGATGAGGGCAAAATGGGGGGCCTATTGGAAGACGCGGCGGAAGGAGGATAGGAAACTAGGTAAGGGCGGTGTTAGTTATGAAAGGGGGGTGGTGGGGTTCGATGGCTGTGGAGAAGGGGAAGGGGGAGGCTTACTCCATGTTTATCGTCTTATCCCTCAAATTCCCCAAATCAACGCCTAGTATCGTTGCCCCTGTGACGTCTATTGTAGCCTTGACGTAAAGACCATTCACTAGGTTACCCCCTTTTCATCAGCCATAATCCCCCTACTTTCAACATATCCTTTCAACTCACCATCTATCACCCCTTCTCCCCCCTTCAACAACCCTCGATATATTCACTCAACCCTACCTCCTTCTCTTAAAAAACTGCGAGTATCCTCCTTATACTCCCCGGTCCAAAAATCCCATTCAATCTCCTCCTCGTAAGCTTGTGTTTCTCTCCCTCGGCAAACAGCAGTCCTCTCCTTGTAGAATCACCAATGAATCTGTACATGATTTCCGGCTTTTTAAATTTATAGCAGTGAGTCTGGAGGACTTCTTTGTGCGCCTGTGGGCTGCAGACGAGTAATGTCTCGAAGTTGAAGAGGCCGAGGAAGCGGACGAAGGGAGCACGGGGAAGGCGTTGGCGTAGTTGACGTATGTTTGTACGGGGGAGGTTGCGCGGAGGAGGTGGAGGGTTTGCCCTAGTAAAGGGTGGTCGTTTGAGGGGGTTGGAATATTTCGGAGGGGGGAAAAGTAGAAGGGGTAGACGAATAGGCAGTAGAGTTTGAGGGGGGGATAGTGGATGAGGAATAAGGGGAGGAGCTGGGCGGTGAGGTGAGAGGGGGGCAGAATGGGGAGGGAGTGGTTGGTGAGGTGGTAGGTTGTTAATTCGAGGAGGGAGAGGAGGAGGGAGAATTTGATGTCGGACATGACGAGGTTGGGTGTTTGGTTTGATAACGAAGCAAGAAGGTTGACAAAAGGGCAATAAAGGGATCGTGTTTGGAATGAATGGAGATATAAGTGTTTGTACGTAGTCAGGATGAAAATCGGATCTGAAGCTGGACAGGTCAGCTACGTTGAAGTAAAGAAATTTGTTGAGCCTATAGGATAAAGTAACTCGGTTCTATTTCCTATTTTATTTCTTTCTGCCGGCAGCGTTCGGAAGCCATCTCTAGATACTCATGCATGCTGCTGATCTCACATTGACTCCTCACCCAATCTGCCAAAGCCCCCTCCTGGAGGTAGATATGGTGATTGATTCCAACCGCAGCGGGCGTATCGAAAGCGTATTCGCCTAGATTCTGAGACCAGCGTTACACAAATCAGCCTTCCTATCATGGCGTTCAAATTCTAGCAAAGTCGTTGGTTCAATATTTGCATGCAGCAAGCGGCATTCAGTAGCTCCTTGCTAACAACAACGACAGAAGTTATTGCCTCACAAGCTGCAGTCAGCGCCAAATCCGCAAATACAAGGCTCAGAATGCGCAACAGGTTGATTGATTGTTATCACAATAACAGTCGATTCACCAACGAGATTGTGGTTGATACTCTGTAAATGCTCTAGGTTGTTAAAAAAAAGGTTTCAAAAAGAGGAGAAACAGCCATACTTGCATTACCACTCTGCCAATCCGGACTTTATCAGGCATAGGAAATCCACCCTTTGGCAGTGAGAGCACCCGTTAATTCGCATGACAAATCCCAGAATCCAACCCCTTGTATTGTTCCATTGCTATTTGCCCGTCGCCATCATGTAAGCAATGATCCCACTCACAACTGACCTCGCCGTTGTAAAGATTAAAGCCATTACCATCTGCAAGAAAGTTTGGGTGATAAAAAAAGTAGGTATTTACTCACCCCGCGACGGCGTCCGCCGCAGCAGAGCACATAGATTGACAGTGCTGCCATGGTATAGCGACTATGCCATGGAGCAACTCGGCGATATTCGACGACAGATAGCTATCCAAGCCAGACCGGTAGAAGCAGCGGAACTGATGGGGAGGTTAATATAGAAGTAGAAGGCCATGTAGGTAGCTGAAAGGGTCATGTAGCTCAGTGGACAGGATGTAGCAGGGTGAAGGTTGATTGCCAAGTTACATAGCTCAGCAAAAGTATCAAGGAAATTGCAAGTATATACAAGTAAAAGGAAAAAATTATATAGCGGGATATTCATTCGAGATGCGACAGACGCCTTCAAAGGAAGGTGATGTGAGTTGGGCGGCGCGGGCGCGGAGGTCTTTGCAAAGGCAAAATCGTAAACAGGTGATTAGTTGCTAAAGCGTGTGCTCCTTTCTAGAACTGATGAAATGGCCAATCTGTTCCACCACATCACCAAACGTCATGCTTGATCACATGTCTATCTCCGGACAGTGCGACGGAGGTTGCGCAAATCCGGTCAAAAGGGCCATGGGAGAGAAACGCTGAATTGAACTTGTCCTCGTTGAATTGACGCGGGAAGATTTGTCCCAAACGAACCGGCGTTAGTGGCCTTGGAAACGTCGGTACATGCGCCCAAGAATGTGGCCAAGACCAAGTTTTGTCTTGATGTCCTGGGCCTTGACCATCCATCTCACTTAACAACCCGTCGACACTCAATTTTCTGTTGCTCTGGTGGTAAACCGGCATGTGACATTCGTGGCAAGCTGGTGTTTGAAGCTGAATGACCACGGCATCTTAGATAGGTAGGTAGAGAAAGGAGTTCAAGTCCGAGACAAGAGCAGCGCAAAGTGAACCCCCATAGCATTCGCCCAAGTTATGATGTCAGCCTTGTGTGCTAAACCGGCGATGGTCCTCCTGCCAGATGTCGTGGAATGCTCTGCCACGAAGCGTCCCGGGCCTTGGTCTTGGTCTTTAACGGCGGTGGCAGGAGCTCGTGGCTCAAATCAAAGAGGGTGGAAAAATCCAGAGACAGCGTCTGCGTAGCCGCAGCAGCCAGCGCTAAAATGGCCATTGTGACTGATTACGGCGCCATAGAATCGGTGGTATATTCCAACGCAGGCGTCTGTTTAGCTGTGTTGGAGAAAGATTTCAGCATCAAGCGGTGGAGCAGAACTCGGGGCAAGAATCCTAACTGGAGAGCCTGTTGGCCAGGTAGATTACTGCGGTATTGGTGTTCTTGGCCTTTGTGGTATCGTCTGGGTAAGGCATTAGTTCATGAAGACAGGTGCTCAGTTTTGGAGAATGGTCAGGTGATAGCTGCTTTGGGGTGTATGGTTCAAATATGAGTATATATAAGTGCTATTGCCAGCAGCGTAAGTAGAGAGCTAGCGATCAGAATTGAAGAGGGTTGTTGCACCCAGGGGTTTGTTTACATGTCCCTTTTCGTCGCTAGCTTCCACAGTTCCACTTGCATTTAGGTGCCAGGGCAACGTGTTCACCTGTCAGACACCATCTGACACAGATGTAGTCTGCTGAAAAGCTCTTTGTTTGAACACTGTCTTAGGCTACACTTTAGGAGCCTGCAAGTCTGAAGCCGGAGGTCATCTCTGGTGAGTAAGCGCAACACTCGATGCCACAGCAACAAAGACTCTTCGGCAGCGCTAATCCCCATCATCGGCCCGAGCAACCACCTCCAGTAGCCGAAGCAACCGCACCAAAAGAGGGGCAACCATACCATCTCCACCAAGAGGGATCGTGTGATGCAAGAAACAGGAACCCCATGAAGAAGGTTGCATTGAATTGCGAATGAAGCTAAAACGTAAAAGAGAGGGAAGGAGACGCAGGTTAAATACGCCGCCCATCCTGACAAGATGAGTCAAAGTAAATGACAAGGTTCAGACCAAAACTGCAAAGATATTAAAGTCACCACCTTTGACTTCATTCTTCTGACTTCAGCGACTGCATATGTATACACTCGTTATGATACTCGGAAAAGACACGTCAAAATGACAACTTCATCACAAGATATCACCGCCACGGCGGCCGAGTTTGCTATCTCTACCAGAGGCGCTTACAACCAGCTGTACATGCGCGGATGGAGCTTTTTCGAACATTGTCTGGCAACGCCGTGGTCACCTGAGACTCCCGATGGAGTGTAAGTCCTTCTTCAATGAGCCATGCCGACTCAAGACTCAAGACTGACATAACATCCAGAGTCAACCTCGGCGTGGCAGAGAACTCTCTCATGCACTCCGAAGTCGTCAAATTTGTCGAGCAGAACACAAAAGTCGACCCGATCAGCCAACTCACATACGGCAACGGACCACGAGGCTCACCCCGTCTCAGGCGCGCCCTAGCTGGTTTTCTCAACAGAAAGTTCTCACCACTTGAATCAGTGAACGGCGATGACATTATTGTCATGGCTGGCGTGACTCCTGTCATCGATGCTCTGGCTTGGGCGCTGTGTAATGAAGGAGAAGGAATCATCATCCCTCAGCCATATTACACTGCTTTTGCGACCGATATTCCTTGTAGAGCAAGAGGTGTGATCATTCCAGCAACGTTCCAAGATATCGAGGGATACAAGGGGTTCGATGATGTCTTTGACGCGGACATGAACGTCAAGGCTCTGGAAACGGCACTCAGCAATGCCGGGAGTAAGGGGATCAAGGCGAAAGCTGTTATGCTTGTCAAGTGAGTACTCCTGGTTTTTCTTGAGCAGATGGACACTGACAGACTGGTAGCCCTCACAACCCCCTGGGGAGATGCTACACCCCCTCAGCGATCAAGGATATTGCCTCCTTCTGCCAAACTCATGGCCTCCACCTAATCAGCGATGAGATTTACGGCCAATCCTTCTACTCCATCCCAGCTATCGCCAACGCAGTCCCCTTCACCTCCACCCTCGCCCTGGATCTTCCCATTGACGACCAAAAGCTCCACGTAGCCTACGGTGCAAGCAAAGATTTCTGTGCCAATGGCCTCAGACTGGGAATGTTGCACACTCGTAACAAGGGGTTGATGGGAGCGATAGCAAGCAACGCCATGCTTGGCTGGCCACCGTATTTGGTGCAGGATATCTGGGCTGCCATGCTGGAGGACACAAACTACACCGACAGCTTTCTGAAGAAGAACCAGGAATTGCTGGCGGAGTCATATAAACTGGTGACCGACTTCTTGAAGGAGCAGGGAGTGGGATACTTTGGAAACACGTAAGTCACCATTTGATGGCACGCAGCAAAGAACGATGCTGATCATGAAGAAGAAACGCTGGAATGTTCCTCTGGATAGATCTCCGACGGCACCTGGTTGGCCAAAAAGAGGGCGGGCTGCCAGAGCTGAGAGTCGCAAAGTTGGCGCCGCGGGATCTGGAAAAGTATTTGGAGAGGGAGCAGCACATCTGGAAAGTCCTGGGCGCGAATAAGATCTTGTTGGCGATGGGCAGCGCGTTTGCGACTGAGGAGCTGGGCTGGTTCCGATTGACCTTTAGCGCCTCAAGGCCGGCGCTGGAGGTTGGGTTGGAGAGGTTGAAGAAGGTGTTTGAAGAACTATTTGTAAATTAGTAAAGATACAGCGGGATTGGGGGGGCAGGATAGCGCGTGTCGCGACACGCCGTGGGGTCAATGCAATTAAAGGAGATAAGCGGGAACAAACTGATCGAGCTTAATCTTATCTCCGCTATTGCATCACCAATCCACTCAAGCAGAGCTGTGAAGCCCTGCCAATACCCCGTCCTGCAACTACCTCTTTTTCTTCTTCTTTTCTTGTTTGCGAGCGAGCGATATTGATACCCAGAGTCGATTGTTGAAGGCATAATGGCCTATATCGCCCCCATACATCGGCCAAGCAGTGTCCACCATGCCCTGCTCGCCAACGTCTACTCAGAAGAGGAAGAGAGCTTGGTCCTCTCGTACGAATCCCCTCTGCCAATCGTCCCTACCGGCTTAGATACTGACAGCCTCGGATATGTAGAAGGACCAACAGAATAGAAATATGGCGTCCCTCCCCCGGAGGGCTCCTCTTCCAAGCCCACACCACAACAATCAACGGCACCATCTCCATCCTCCAAAAGCTGCGGCCCAAAGACGCCGAAACCGATTTATTATTTGTCGGCACCGACCGCTTCGAGTACTTCACCCTCGCATGGAATCCCGAAACCTCCCAGCTCGAAACCACAAACACGACCCGCGACCCCGGCGAGCACTTCATGCGAAACTCCCAGTCCCTCGACCGAGCCATCGTCGACCCATCAGGGAGATTCCTCGCCATGCACCTCTGGGAAGGGGTCCTGACCATCGCCCGTCTTGGTTCTCGTCGAACAAACGCAGCAACGCTCGAATGGCTAGGCCAGATCCGTCTCGCTGAGCTCTTCATCAAAGCATCGACTTTCTTACACAATGAAACGGGCCATCCAACGGTTGCTTTTCTCTACCAGAGCAGCGCCAATGCGCAAGATTCCAAGTTGGTAACGTACCGGCTTACGTCCGATGATAGGCATACAGTAGCCAGCGAATTCAATGCTCAGAAACATAGGATAATCGATGTCACAATCCCCGATGCGGGCGCGAATATGCTTATCCCCGTTCGGAAGGGCGAGGAAGAAGTCAAGCGTCACAACGTACGGAACACCGAATCAGCAAAACCTCACCTCGGCGGCTTCATCGTAGTAGGCGAGACCCGTTTCCTCTACATCGATGACGTTACGAAGGCGACGGCCGAATCCAAACTCGACAAGGCGAGCATCTTTGTCAAGTGGGCGGAATACAATGTCCAAAGCTACTTCCTCGCCGATGACTACGGCTCGTTGCATCTCTTGACGATCGATACGGAAGGAGTTGTCGTTAAAGGCATGATTTTGACCAAGATTGGTGTTACGAGCCGGGCGAGCGAGTTGGTTTATCTGGGGAATGAGATGCTGTTTGTGGCGAGTCATTACGGTGACTCTCAGCTGTTCCAGCTTGATCTTAGCGAAGGCAAACCAGCCGAGAAGCCGTTCTTAACGTTAATACAGACGATCTCGAATATTGGGCCGATTATGGACTTTGCGGTGATGGATATGGGGAACAGAGAGGGGGAGGATAGCCAGTTGGGGAATGAGTACTCTTCGGGGCAGGCGAGGATTGTGTGTGGGAGTGGAGTTTATAAGGATGGGTCACTACGCAGTGTCAGGAGTGGTGTTGGGTTGGAGGATGTGGGGATACTGTTGGAAGACCTCGGGCAACACATCAGGGGAGTTTTTTCGCTGAGAGGAGCGGCTGGGGAGGGCAGGATAGATAGCCTTGTGGTGTCATTTTTGACGGAGACGAGGGTTTTCTGGTTTGACCAGGAAGGTGAGGTCGAGGAGGTTGCAGACTTTATGGGGTTCTCGTTGGATTGTCAGACGTTGTTGGCGAGGAATCTGGCCGGTGGGATGATCTTGCAAGTGACGACGAGGGAGGTTGTGCTGGTTGATGCTGAGAGCGGGGTCACGATAGCGACGTGGACGCCAGAGGGTAAGAGGGCTCTCACGAATGCTTCTGCTAATAAGGAGTGGTTGTTGTTGTCGGTTGAAGGGACGGGGCTGGTATCGATAAGTATTACCGGAAATGAGCTTCAGGTTATGAAGGAGAAGGATATTGGCCAGCAGGACCAGGTTGCGTGCATACACGTTGCGCCGCAATTACAGGGGATTGGTGTGGTTGGGTTCTGGACGTCTGGGACGGTGTCGATTATCGACTTGAGGACGCTCGAGCCAATACACGGCGAGTCACTGCGGCAAAGCCAGGACGATGCATCAATACCACGGGAGCTGGTGCTTGTGCAGGTTGTTTCGCCAAAGTTGTCAGGACCGACGCTGTTCATCGCCATGGAAGATGGACATGTTGTCACGTTCAACATTTCGGCAGATCTGGAGTTTTCAGGAAAGAAGCAGGTTATCCTAGGTACAAGACAAGCGCGATTACACCTCCTCCCGCAGGAAAACGACAGCGTCTACAGTATCCTGACCACGACCGAACACCCCAGCTTAATCTATGGTGAGGAAAATAGGATAGTATACTCGGCCGTCACCGCAGAGGAGGCTACATTTATATGCCCGTTCAACACGGAGGCGTTCCCTGATTCGATCATCGTGGCGACAGATACACAGATCAAAATCTCGAGAATCGACCGCACAAGACGAACACATCTCCGGGAGCTCCCCATGGGCGAGATGGTTCGTAGGATTGCCTACTCGCCAAAGGAAAAGGTCTTTGGTCTGGGCTGTATCAAGCGTTCGCTGGTGGACGGCGATGAGATTGTGCAAAGCTCGTTTAGGCTGGTGGACGAGGTTATCTTCCAGCCTGTGGGTAAAACCTTTCAGTTTGAGAGGACTAATTACGTAGAGTTGGTAGAGGCTGTCATTAGGGCTGAGCTACCAGACTCGTATGGAAACCCTGCAGAACGGTTTATCGTCGGGACGAGTTTCCTGCCAGATGCTGATTTCGCCATGAGTGGTGAACACCGAGGCAGGATTCTAGTGTTTGGGATTGATGATGGTCGAAACCCGTACTTGATCCTCAGCCACCTTACTAAGGGTGTGTGCAGGTGCTTGGAAGTGCTGGATGGGAACAAGATTGTGGCTGGGCTCGCGAAGACTGTGGCTATTGCGCGGTATGACGAGACTACTTCGACGACGGCGACGTTGACAAGACTAGCTTTTTATAAGCCGTCGACGTATCCGATCCAGATTACGGTGCAGGGGAATATTATTGGTGTTGCAGATGTCATGAAGTCGATGACGCTGGTTGAGTATATACCGGCTGGCAAGGAGGGGAATAATACCGACAAGGACAAGCTGGTTGAGGTTGCGAGGCATTGGCAGTCCGCGTCTGGTACGGCGCTGTGTCATGTTGACGGTAATGACTGGCTTGAGGCGGACGATCAAGGGAACTTGATGATGCTTCGGAGGAACACGGATGCTGTGGTCATGGAGGACAGAAAGATCATGAACGTTACGGCTGAGATTAATTTGGGGGAGATGGTGAACAGGATCAGGTCGGTGAGGGTTGAGACGAGCAGGGCGGCTATGGTTGTGCCGAGGGCGTTTTTGGGGACGGCAAGTATACCTTTGGCACAAGATAAGGGAGAAGATGATGCTAATGCAAGACAGGTTGACGGCGGGATATACATGTTTGGCACGATTGCGCCCGAAGCGCAAGACCTGCTGCTACGATTTCAAGAGAAACTGGCGAGAGTGGTTCAGACAGCAGGAGAGATCGAGTTCAACTCATACAGGGCATTTAGAAATGCAGAGAGAGAAGGCAGCGAGCCAGTTAGATTCCTAGACGGGGAACTCTTAGAGCGGTTTTTAGACCAAGACGAGGCGACGCAAAAGGAGATCTGCGAGGGGCTGGGTCCCAGTTTAGAGCAGATGAGGAATATTGTGGAGGAGTTGAGGCGGATGCATTGATTAAAACTGAAAGGGGAAAATTTTTTTGGGCTATTTAGCGGGCGTAAAATGTGTATGAATTGATGTGAATGATGATCGCTTGAGGGAGACGGATACTGAGTGACTTGAGTGATGTCAGCAAGCATGAGTCCGATGTGGATAAGACGGGCTTGGCATCTCACGGGAAGAATCGGAGTTTGGAGTGTCTGTCCAATCACCTACCGCGCAATTGCAAAATAGCTGCCTGAGGCCACTACAGCCTTCCCACTCCGTGTTTGACATGGTGCACGGACCAGGATTCTTTCTCGCCTGTCGGGAAATGTGGGAACATCTCGGCCCAGAAGAAGCCTGCGATTTAACTAACCAAAAAACCTCAGTCCACGGACGCCCATCTCCCCTCCAACCTCACCACCCCCGGACTCTGCCTACCACAGGTAAACAGACACAAAATGGCGCCCCTCTCGACCGTGACGCGCGCCCTCGCCCGGCCCTCCGTCTTCCGCCAGGCCGTCCGTACCATCTCGACCACCCCGGCCGTTCGCGGCGACTCATCATATTCGTCCCCCTTCAAGGGCGAGAGTAACAGCACCAAGGTCCCGGACTTCTCAAAGTACCTGTCGGAGAAAAAGGCCAGCTCGAATGCGCTGATTAGCTACTTTATGGTGGGCACAATGGGTGCGATCACCGCGGGGGGGGCGAAGAGCACTATCCAGGGTAGGTTGATATAGGACACTGAGGGGCGGAGACGGCA
The DNA here is from genome assembly GCA_033296915.1 of Triangularia setosa. Lineage (NCBI taxonomy): Eukaryota > Fungi > Ascomycota > Sordariomycetes > Sordariales > Podosporaceae > Triangularia > Triangularia setosa. The sequence continues at coordinate 2,629 of MU866324.1, read as the reverse complement.
GATGAAGAGGAGGGAGGAGGTCAATTGGGCAAGGGAAAACTAGGAGAGATGAGATTGGTTTCGGGAAAGGGGAACTGGAGGCTGACGTTTGTGTTTTGTGTTAAAACAGAGTTCCTCGTCAACATGTCCGCCTCTGCTGATGTCTTGGCGTTGGCCAAGGTCGAGGTTGATCTCAATGCCATTCCCGAGGGCAAGAACGTAAGGATTTCTCTGCACGGCTGTTGAAAAGGGGAAGGGGGTTGACACAGTCCAAAAACAAACAGGTCATCGTCAAGTGGAGAGGCAAGCCCGTCTTCGTCCGCCACCGCACAGCCGCCGAGATCGAGGAGGCCAACAATGTCAACGTTGCTTCGCTAAGAGACCCTGAGGCCGACGGTGATCGTGTCCAGAAGCCTGAGTGGCTTGTCATGTTGGGTATGTTGCCCCCCATTGTATACATGAGGAGGGTGTGAGGAGGTTACTGACATGGAGACAAACAGGTGTCTGCACACACTTGGGCTGCGTTCCCATCGGCGAGGCCGGTGAGTACGGCGGTTGGTTTTGCCCCTGCCACGGTTCCCACTACGACATTTCCGGTCGTATCAGAAAGGGCCCCGCTCCCCTGAACCTCGAGATCCCCGCGTACGAGTTCCCCGAGGACGACAAGTTGGTTATCGGTTAAACTTGCGGTTTTTTTTTTGTGCGGAAGCTTGAAGATAAAAAGCGAGCGATCGATAGAGTGAAAATGCAAAATTGTATATTTTTTGTCCACGCGCGAACCTTGGAAGGACTGTGGGATCGTTGGTTGGAGGAAGTGATGATGAGTTTGTATTAGCACCATGAGAAGGGAGGAGGGGATGGGTTGTGGTGGTTTGTGAGAGCAATATCGATAGACAGCCAAAGAGACAGACAGACAAGAGGGTAGAAATGGATAAATGGATGGCAAATGGGAACAAACAAGGGAGTACTGCATTGGGTATGATGTTTTGCTTTGGTGCTTGTTTATGCGGTATGTTGTTGACGTATAGAGATACAGAAAGAGGTTTAATTTGGGCTTGTTCTTGCTCGTTTCTCACGTGCTATTCACCGGTGATAAAGTGGAGAGAATAGGGTGTGATTTCTTTGTCTCTTTTGCTCAACACGCCCTCTCCAGGATGTCGGTGGAGTTGACAATCCCTTATAAAGGAACCACAACAATGACAAGCCCAATTGAGCCGATAATATCAACTGACGGATGAGCGCCGGAAACGGGTCTCTTGGAGAAAGAAGGGGTTTTTTTTGGTTTTTTTTTTGCTTTGGTTTTTTTTAAGTAGGCTGTTCATCATTAGGACGTTTCATATCCGTATTGGTAGCATTCCCTCCTGTTCCTGCTCCCCCTGGCCGCCCCTTCTTCCTCACGATACGATCGTCGACGAGGGAATATCACGCCTATCATCAACAACGACCCAAGAGGTTCAACTCGGCGGGACTTTTTACTCGAGCCCCTGGATTCCTCTTGTTGGTGAAACCGCCTATACCGAACACACCTGTACGAGAAGATATACTGGGACATGGACATACAGCCCCCCATCTATACAATTAACCCAGCCTATATATTACTACACAGCCAACCCCAAGCCTTTGCCGTTATATAATGTCAGCACCAGCAGCAGCACCAGGAAGGCGTGGCAACCTAGCCCTCTTCCACCAGCTCCGCAAGTACCTCTTCTTCTCGGCCGCGTCCAAAGCCCGGCGGCCCATCCCCCGCGTGACGTGCGGCATCTGCCGCTCCCCCACGGACGAGATCACCACCCCGGCCACACCCGCCGAGCTCCTCTGCCTCCGCAGCCAACCCGCCAACCCTGAATCCACATGCAAACCGGGAATCGTCCTCCCCTGCGGCCACATGTTCCACGCCGACTGCTGGGGCCCTTACCCGAGCTCGTTTGAGGGGAACCCCGTCTTGTGCCCGGCCTGTAGGCTCACGCTCGTGTTTGGGCAATTCCCTCGTAAATGCGAGGACCTGTGCGAGATTTATCACCTCCCGGATGGGGATCAGGTAAACTGGAAGAGGTTGATTAGAAGAGTGCCACAGACGGTTCAGGAGCATAGGATTGAGCAGGAGGCGTTGGTTCCTGAGGGGGGCCAGGAGGAGGGGAGGGGGAAGCCGTTTAGGTTGGGGAATATGTGTAATGAGGATCGGATTGTGGATGCGACGCTGCTGGGGGATTGCATAGCGGAGAAGAGGGAGCTGGACGAAAATGTGAGCTTGGTGGATATGATGGCTTATTTGACGCATGATGGGTGGTTTGATGATGAGGAGATTGAGCTGGCATTTCCGGGGTGGATGGAGGTGGTGAGGAATCAGGAGGGGGCGAGAGGGGTGGAGGGGATAAAGGGGGAACCTGGGTTCGGGAACGAGGTGAGGTTTGTGGTGGGGAGGTTGTTGGAGCTGATGAGAGCGGAGGGGTATACGTGGGCGGGACCGCCTCCGCCGCCGCCACCGAGGAGCAGTGTTGGGGGGGGGATGGCGCTGTGGCAGGGTAATCCCGAGTTTGATGATGAGGAGGAGGAGAAGGAGGAGGAGGAGGAGGAGGAGGAGGAGGAGGAGGAGGAGGAGGAGGAGGAGGAGGAGGAGGAGGAGGAGGAGGAGGAGGAGGAGGAGGAGGAG
>MU866323.1:0-47904 GCA_033296915.1 Triangularia setosa | reverse complement strand
AAGGTCCCAGGCTACCGATGATGTCCGTGTTCTCCGAAGTTCCGGGTTCTTCATAATACCCGTAGTTTCCGGGACTCCGGGCCATTGACGGTGCCTGCTGTGAGGATTCGGAGACACAAACAAAAACATACTGTAAAATCCACAAATAAGTGCTGTATTTCAACATTATCTTTCCTCTTCATGCCAACAAGGATGAATTCTAATAACCACGAACAGCAAGGTTGCGTAGATCTGACATTGCAGACTGGGTATTGATGTGGCCAGACGAAAACTGGTTAGAAAACTGCGTAAGGGAATGCTTGATAGCCGTAAATATGAGTGAGTGGGTTGGGCTACCTCTAGCTTAATGGCCAGCGCATTCCACAGTTTAGATGTACGATATGCAAACACAGTTCAGATCATGATGAAGGATGGAAGTGATGGTTAGAAGTCAAGACCCCAACTGATCACCCCCCACAACCGATCATGATCTGCACGTGCTCCCCCAGTCGTAATTATGCCTCAAAACATCCACTTTCTTAAGTAATTTATATTGAACAAATGCTTCCTCGAGCCGCCAAGGCCGGTCCAGACCATGAATAATCATTTTTTGGATCTCCTCAACCTGTGGCTCCGGATCCTTCTCTTGAACGACCCCCCTACGATTTGGAGCCCTCTGCGAGGCTCTCTGCGCTGCAGCTATATCCTTCATTCTCGCAAACTTCTCTTTACCACTCTCATAGACCCCCAATACAACTGGGCTGACAAAGCCGTGTGGGGCCAGGCAGCCAAATCCATGCCGTGGAAAAAAACCAAAGAAAAGGCCCGTTCAAGGGCGGTAACATAATAGACTGCTTGCCGAGTTACCCCTTATTAGTTCGTCAGCTACCTAGGTATTTAGGTAGTTATTTAAGACCCCGAGTGTGCTGCTTTTTATTGACTTCAGATTCAGATAGCCCACTTAATGATACTGCTCATCACTGTCAGCAGAGCGCAACGATTCACTCTATTTCCTGGTAAAACAATCAAAAAAGGAGAAAACGCACAAACTCCCAATAGCACAGCCCTCGGTCAACCCATAGCAATGCCGAGCCTTTCCACCTTGTAATCTCTCTCCTCTCTGGCAGTCGGTATCGCAGAAGGTCTCTAAATGCATCGCGTAATCAACTTCGACGCTGCTGCCAGTCGACGCCCTGGGGAGCGCGTAACACATAGTTTTGAAAGCGCCCAGACTATGCAGTTTAGCATGTGTGTACTGCACCTTGGCGAGTATGTTTCTTACGGGTTCTGATCGTTAGTTGGGTAGCTGCTATTAGCCACCGCTGCATGATCGCAGGTTGCATCACGGTAGAAACGATAACGAACGGGAGGCAAGTAGGCTTGTCTTGTTTGATTGTTGTTCAGAGGCTGGACCTCACAACAGAAAGGCAGTAGCAAAGATAGAGGTAACGAGGCCAAAAGAGATGAGAAAGGGAGGGAGTTCATTGTTTTCGGTATTACCTCGAGTGGGATGACAGATCTTCCATCATCGGGCTGTGGGAAGAACATGGACTGCTTGACATTCATACTGTCAATGTTAGCTCAATATCAGTCATGCACTCCAATACATCCTTCTGTTGGTTATCCGGGGGGTCATGGCATTCGTGTCTGCTTAATATTTGTCCGTAAAGAAGTGTAGGCTTGGTTGAGGTTCAGGACGACATATTGCGGCATTCTGGAGTGCCTCTTGGTACTGTGGCGCGGCCGAGATTGAGCTCCCACAATGCTGAACTTCAAAGACTCGTACTCATAATGGGCAAACAATCCTAGCAAACAGCCTTTTGCACTACGCTTATAGTGACCAAAGCTTCGTGGCTGTCACACAAATCTAGCAATCTTCTAGGCAATAGACATGACCTCGGAGAATTTGTTTGCGATCCACCAGTCGGATGCGACCATGTGTGAATCACCACCATCGAGCATATGGTCACTTGACATGGAACCTTTCCTGATCATCGGATTTATACCCCGAAGATGAAAAGACTACACTGAAGTCTCCTTCATGTGGCCTCTTCCCCCAGCTCACTTCTTTCTCCCTTTCTTCAACCATCCACACCTCCGAAATGCTCAAACTCACCATCCATCTTACCCTGTTACTTGTCCTCCATCCATTCTTCTCCACCGCCCTCCCTGCCGCGGAAAGCAAACCTACCATCTCCCCACAACCCCCTACCTCCAGCAACGACCTTACTTACTTCGAATACCGATTCTACCGCGGTGAAAAATGCGACCACAACGCCGCCGCAAACGATACCGACCCGGAGAATGACTTGGTCATGTGTGACTTCCTAGCTTACCTTCTTGAAAGATGGAGATTACCTTATGACACTGACATATACACCAGGAGATGGGGCCACAAACAAACATGCTATTCCGCCCCGCTTGGACTGCCTGGCTTCCTCCGAGTGGAAATCAGCCAGCCAATCACGACTCTGATAACCTTTTGTAAGGAGGAGTGCCAGGGTTCGGGCAGTATCCTTCAGGGACGGGGGTGGGGGGGTTGTCACGAGCCTTTTCCGGGGTGTTTACTTGGGAGTTTGTAGGTTTGAGTCTACTTCCTTTGTTGAATGTGTCCGGTGATTGTGAGTGGCTAACTGTGTATGACGTTCGACAGTAAGGTTGCCTGAAGGGAGCGAGGACAGGGGACTGCTTTTAGTTTTTTCAAGGGGAGCTATTGTTTTCAGTGTGCTCGCTAGAAGAGAAATAACAACAACAATTCACTCCTCTTTTGTTGCCTTCTTTGTTTAATTATTATTATTGTTCCTACTCCGCTCTACCCTAGATTAAAAGAGTGTGCCGGTCCTTCTGCTGTTCTATACATAGGGAAAACCGTGCCTTGTGGGCTGGATGAAAACCCTATGTCGGTATGAGATAGGAGACGGTATTTAAAGAAAAATTATACAGACGGTTGCAAAATAAGAAAAGGCCCTATTGGACCCTGAAGACTTAATCGCCTTCGACTTCAGATTCAGCCATTTTTCCCTCATCTTCCATAACCCCTTCAGTCTCCAATTCCAGTTTCCTTGCCAGTGTGTATTTCACCAAGCGACCTGAATCCATTAGCCAGCCCAAGACAGTTTCTAATAGCCATTGGTTCCAAGGTCTCGCGCCTTGGAGTACAAAGCTGAGGTTTCGGTGTGTACATATCTTCGGTCTTGGCCAGGTTTTAGGTTTCGGTGGTATTTGTCACGGGAAAGGTAGATAATCGAGGCAAGCTACGATAAGTCTGACCAATTTGATTAAATAGTAAGCTGAAGAGGGAAAAAGGAAAGTAAACAAAGTCAGGCTGCAAGCAGGGCTTTAGACATGGCCAAACTTGGACCTGTGAAAGCACCCACGTGACTCTCACGTGGCCTGCACTGCAGACCCACATGTCATGAGCCAGGGCCGTGACAGTATTGGGCACCCTATAACGAGGTGCTCAACTGTTTATCTGCCCTCCCCACAAGCGCAGTACGGTGTGGATAAGCCAGAGGCTTGCTGCTTGAATAATGTCACGGCTTGGTGGTGAAGGACAGGATTACACAGGATGCAGGACTAGGGTTGAGTGCAGGAGCGGAGCTCCGACCGGGGTTGTATGGCAAGAAGATGGAGCTGCAAGCCCACGCTTCTTCCTTCTTCTGTATCTTACGATTACATTGATATACTGGCAATGGTATTGGCCTTTAACCTACTTATGCCTCTCATTCGTAACAAATAAGAAGTCCCGCAGGCCTATAACTCCTGTGCGCACCTGGACCAGGCCTTGGTTAGTTTCTGATGTTTTCTCAGGCTTCGGTCTGTAAACAGAAGGTCTGGTAGTCCCTCGTCTGCCATCCTTGCTGTCCGGCCTTTAACCTGTTTTTCCCAGCGGTTTTTCCGATGCCTGGTACAGTGCGTCTTCTGCCAATGGTTTCCCCTGGCTCTTTGCCCGGACCTGATTTTGGGCAACCCACTGATTAATGGTTGTGACTGCCTTCTCGGTAACCGTCGGTTCTTGTGGGTGGCGCCTTGGTGCATGTGAAGGAGTTGTCTTCGGGGCAATTTCATCTGGCTTAATGCGAGTTTTGACTTTTATTCTGATTCCTAGTTCCTCAAAAACCGGATCGTCTAGCTCAAAGCTGAAGGTTTCCCTTTTGTAAGTACCGATGATCACAACCATAGCATCTTGTGACAGAAAGTTTACATCTGCCAGAAAGAAAGGGGTCTTACTAGCAAGGAGTTCATCCTTCAGTTGGCGGTGGGGATGGTCCGTTGACCATGTGGCAGAATGAATCCTGCAGAAAGGTCTATAAAAGAGAGCAGGAACAGAGAAGAAAAAGCAATACAATCACACAGTTGCAACCCCCATAATATGGACCCTCATAGAGTGCATCGTGTTATCTAACAACATCCCGTATCTTACGCGTGATCGATGATCGGCGTTCTTCAAATAACTTCTTCTCACGCTGGTCTGGCGACCTTCAGAACTTTTTGGATGTCATGTCGATATGTGTTCGTTCTCCGGTCAATTTCTATCAATCGTCCATGATATTTAATATATTTCCGCTCATTGTGAGTAACCAGGCTCTCTATGTATAGCAGCGTGAGATTAATAGAATACCTATGGTTCAGTGACCCGACTGACCCCACCGCGCAAGGCCCAGCGCATGTCTAGGCTTATCAAGGTTGGTCAAGGGTTGGGCGAGTTACGATGGAGCTGAATACATAATCGTCGAGAAAATGTTGACATTCGGCGATCGCATTCGGGCAGCTGCGGCAAAGATCGACCCATATACTTCCGGCGTCAGTGTGATTTGTAACGCCACAATGGTAACTGATACTCTATTAGATACAGACCGTAAGAAATGCTGCCCGGCTTGCTTGTTCCATCGCTGCCAGAGTCGGGTGCGACATCTTGGAGCTTGGGGCAAAGAATGCGCGGGTAGAGGATCACGTCGGTAGCCTGAGGGCCCTTCTGAGCCAGAAGACGGCTAGCATCCAGATCAACCATCTTCATTGTGAGCAGCACAGGTCGTGGAAAGACGCGCGATGCGTGAGGGAATAAGAATGTGGGCAAGAGCGAGGAAGATAAGTATCGATGTGCGGGTGTCAGGCAAGCCAGAGCTAAAATTATCTCATTGCCTTTTGGGCCGTTTTAGCTTCTGAGCCACACCCGTCAGTGCTCCCAAACGGCTCTTGACAGCACCGATGGGGACAAATACGGCCGCTGTCAGTAGTAACCCCCCGCGCCAATCAGGAGCGCCCCGGCGATAACGCTGCGCTGAGTATCGCTGTGGAGAATGAAGGGAGGGATCGCCATGATTTGAAGGGAAGGATATCGCCAGGATAAAAGTCGTTCTTTCTGCATATTTGAAGGGTTACTGGGCCACGCTGGCTGACAGTCCCGTGGTGGAACCAGACTCCAGGTAGCTTGAGGAGCAAGAACGATCAAGCTCGCGTGGAGGCCTGCGGCAACGGATAGAGTGAAATATCAATTACATACCGCCTGTGTGGCTCCTGGCTCCTTGAGATATCGAAGATGGGATGGGGGAGAGACTGTTGTCTGAAGGCTCTCATGATGGGCGTCGATACAAGAGCAGGGAGACTGAACATGGTTGTTGCTGTTTGAGGTTATAGAATTGGTGAGCAGAGTTGAGAATTGTAGGTTATCACATGACTGAAGGGAAAAATGGATTGTTACAATGATTCAATTTAATAACCATAACTACTTGATATTGCCAGGCCTTTTCCTTCAAAGATTGTAGATTTATGATGGTTTGATGTCAGTGTTGACATTCGGCCATAACGAGGGTGATGAGCTCACGGCGTCATCCATACGCAGCCCGCCACTTCTCAGCCTCCGTACGGCCCAACACGTCAATTTCAGAGGCCATCACCAAGGACCACCGAGAAATCAAGAAATACTACAACGAAGTCATCAACCCACCGACCATGACCACCAGCAATGCTTCGGAAACCAGTTCACTTGGGAGCTGGCTCGGCACTCGGTTGCCGAGGAGTTGATTGTCTACCTTGCGTTTGAGAGCCACATGGGCGAGAAGTGTCACACCATGGCTGAGAATGACCGCAAGCATAATCACAGAGTAAGCACGCTTATTCTCGCACTTACAACATACCCAGGACTTACTAACGGACTCTCCAGGCAAAAGAGCTCCTCAAGAAATTCCAAAACATGAAGGCCGAGTCGGTCGACTCTGGGCCCAAGCTGAGGGAGCTGTGGTCGATCCTGTCGCAGCACATTAAAGAGAAGGAGAACAATGATTTTCCGGCGCTTGAGGCGGCGTTGCAGTCGGCCAAGGGCCAGTCGGAAGGCATGGCCAAGAAATTTGGTCTTACCAAGGCTTTGGTTCCATCACAGAGCCATCCGAGCGCAGGAGACAACCCCTACTTCGAATTAGCAATGGACATGTTGGCGGCGCTTATCGACCACATCGCCAATATCTTCCGAAAGTTCCCAGAGAATACCACGTCACCCAATCCGTCAACGAAGTAGATAGAAGTATTGGCTAAGGAGTTCAAAGTTGCTGTTTACACAATTAAGAGATGATCACGGCATTATTTGTGTAATTCTGCTGGTTGCCCTACGGTGTGGTGCATGTGATATTTCTCAATCGATGTACCTTAATCAAGTCGACTTCCATTTATACCCCGACTCGTCAGGGTACGCTTGGTAGATACCTTTTGATGGACATATTCGAGCGTGTACTGACATTAAGGTATGTAAACCAGCCATCTATCCTTCATAAAATCATCAACTACAACCATTCTTTTGACACCAGCAACATACACCTCCTCTCCTCTTTGGCCCACCTAAAACTCTCCTCACTGCCATCTCGCCCTAATCTCTCCATTCTCTCGAACCCTTTCTAAGCCAGGAAACCTCTTGGCGCCACATTAACGAGGAAAACGCACATCGTAGTGTAGCAGGCAAAGTCAAAACACCGGTAGGATCTACAAACACACAACCGAGACAAGCGCGAGACCCATATCCCTCACTTTCCCCGCTCCTTCTCCCTCCTCTCTCTATCTTCCTGCTCCAACCTCTCCTTCTCCGCCTTCTTCCTCGCCTTCTTCTCTTTCATCGCCCGGGTCCCATACGCTCGCTCGATCGCGTCTTCAAAGCTCCACTTGAACAACTGCCAAATCTTCCTCATGATCTTCTTGAATGGTCATTGCGGCCGCTTCCCCTCCTGCCACGGGTTGAAGTACACGGGCTCGTCACAGTCCCCCGGCTCGGGCAGGTCCTGCTCGTACCGCCCCGTGTAGTTCAAATAGGTCTTGGCCTCGTAGTCAAACAGCCACTCGTTGTTCTTTTTGTAGATGTTGGTGCATTGCTCTGCCTCACTATCAACCATCCACCCGTTGTCGCACTCGCGGTCCTTGCACCGCCTGTCGAAGCCGTAGGTTTTTTTCCCCTTGGCGTCGTACCACCACCCGGTCTGGGACCCCTTGGCAATCCGTATCTGCCTCCAGGCTTCGTACATCTCAGAATGGTCACAGACGAGGTCGCCGGCCTGCTTCTTGCGGTGGATGTCGGCGCGGACCGTGGCGGGTGTGGCATCGCAGTCGTCTTCGAACTTGTCCTTCGCGCTGCGGTAGTTACAGAGGTAGGCGACCGAGGTGCCGATGGTGCACCGGATCTTGCCGTGGACGGGCACGTTGCGGCGGGCGCAGATTTGGTCGTAGAGGCACTCGATAGCCTGGTTCATCTCGCAGTCGTCGATCTCGTTATAGGAGCCCCAGATCTCGGGGCCTTTGTCCTTTTTGGTGGTGAGGGGGTCGAGGACGTGGGCTGTGGCAAGGGAGGAGTAGTAGGCTCCGGAGAGCAGGAGGGGGAGGAGACGCATGATTGCTGATCGGGGATAGTAAAGGGGTTGGCTTGGCTTGAAAAGGAAAGGAAAGGGGGCCAGCACACCCTGGGAAGCAAAAGTTCGTGTTGCTATTGAACCAGGGGAAAGGTTTTGAGTTGAGAAGGAGATCATGGTGGGAGTTCTTGTGAGGAGGTGTGAGTCTTATCTGCAGTTGAGATGGCTGTCGGACCTGCGAAATCGTCCGTTAGCTTTGTTGGATTTACATTTACAAGCGCGAGTCAGTAGGACCATTGAATTGTTTTGTTCGGTTCATTCGGTCACATGGACCCCGTATCAATACGGACTCCGAGGAACTGGGTCCATTACGAGGTAGGATTGTTTGGACTTGCTTTTGGGCTGTTGTTGGCCTCATGGAGGTGGAGGGGGGTCAGTGTTGGGGTGTCCGGGATTGAGTTTGGTCTGAAACCATGGGCTTGGGAGAAAACCGAATATCTGGGGATGCTAAGCGTCGCCAAAGTAAAGCGATGCCAACATTCAAGTCGATCCCCTCGGAGGGTGGGCTGGGTCGGGCTTCGGATAAAATGCTCCTGTCAACCTGACAGTTCCCACTAGCTTCGTAGGCAGTCGTGGATACGAGCCTGCGATTAGGACTTTTTGGCTGGACGGTAATAAGGATCTAACGGGCTGAAGATGACTTGGTGACGAAGGCTCTGTACACCCCCAACGAACCAGTCCGGGCAGTTATTCCGTGCTTTCTCAATGGCAAAGACAGATCGTGTTCCTCAAGTGCTGAGCAGCGCCCCCAAAGCCAATGGCGAAACCAAGGCCCCTAGTGTCAAGCCTCATTTCTGTGCTTATCCGCACGCCAATTACCAGTCCCCTATTCTCTCCTAATGTGGAGGATAAATATCCTCTTTGTCGGGAGACCGTGATCCGCGATCGATCCGATGCTGGAGGTCACGTTTGCACCTATCGCCTCCTGCCATTTTCTATCGGTAGCATGGTGACTGGGCTGAAGGGCGCGCGCAACCTTTATCGATGGCTTGATTTCAGAGGCCTGCATCTTTCAGCCATCAGCCACTCGCATCCCCAGAGTCAACACCATGCGGGGTCCTGACGATGTCATTGTCTTGCCTCATGATGAAAGCACAGACAAAATAGTGTAAAATCTCTTCTCCCTGCCAGGATTTCCCGTTTTGCTCTCTCCCCTCTTCCAAATGATTCATGCAGTCCATCACTCAGATCTCGATCTCCGAAGCCACCTCAGAGTGGTTAGGCAGAAGGCGTGAAGTCTGATAGTCTTCTACGCAACTGGATATGTATATTCCACAGCGTACGCCTGCCTATGTGGTGGATCGTTGGATAAGATCTTGGATGGATACGCAGAACATGTTGTGCATGATGCTCCTTGCATATTCAACTGCCCTAGTCCTGCCGAAAGAATTGCGGTGATTGACATCTTTAAGATACTTCTCATAGTAAGGCCTCTCGCGAGAAAACGATGACGACTAAAAGGCACCATAAGTCTACAGTATTTCCATACTCCATAACAAAGGAGACATTTGCATGTATGTCTAGTCAGTCAATCGCGCCACAAACCCTGTCCAAGCATGTCAATCTCTGATGACATCACCGCCCGCCCGCCACATCACTCCACCCAAGCTCCGTTCTTAACTTCGCCCCATCAACCTAACGCCAAATGCATCACCTCCTCACCCAACTCCATTCCACACCCCGCCAGAACCCGCCAAAAATGTTGAGAATATCTCAAAAAACCATTGCTCTTTCAAGGCCATCAAAAAGCAGCTTTATAGCATCATTGCTCCCTCACTCATCCCAAACCCGCTCCATCCAACAACAACATCACCAAAACAGTCAGCAATCATCATCACAACCAACAGCAGGACAAAAGCCTCCACCGAGAGCCCAGGAGAATGCCGCCCAAGTAAAGAAAAAGACGCTGAAGGAGATGGACGAGGAACTTCGCTCCAAGATGGAAGGGCTGTCTGGTGAAGGAGGGGAATCAGGAGTCGAATACGAGGATGGAAAGCCGGTTGCGATGAAGAGAGGCGTGAGGGATAACATGTTTCGATACATCTAATCTACCCTGTTACTCTGTGCCTAAGACCGAGTCTCTTGATAAAAATTCCGCTGCCTTCTCTCCCACCGCCATGGTCATATTATTCGTGTTGGCAGCTACGTTTCCCAGCAGCACACTCAAATCAGCAATCTCCAAACCATCTATTACCAGCACATTCAGATTTTCATCGACGACCAACCAATTTTGCAGGTGCCAAGTGAATGCCACACCGTCCCTACATTCTCACTCACCCATTGCCCAATCACCTTATCGTCCTCTTCTGTATAAACAGTATCCTCAATTCCCCCCTTCAACTCTCTCCAACTCCACTGCCCTGGCCTTGGAGTCCTCAGAGAATGGGGAGTGACAAGCCGCAACCTCACCGTGGTAGACCCCCATCCGCCTGACAATCTCACGCTGGTCTTGTAAAGCCAGACATGCATCTTGACATCCACCCCATTTTCATCGCTCAAGAACCCAGTTTTGAAGTTCAGGAGACTGGTTATGTCGGGGATGTTGACAAAGTCTCTCTCCCAGCGGACTGAAAGGCAGGGCCGAGAGAAGTGATGTCCTTCTGGGGGAGGTCTCACAACTTGCAGGTGACGTCCATTGTGTTCCAACCTAGCATTGGGTCGCTGTTCTGGATCAGGGATACAGGATCTACGCGACTTAGCGTGACAGAGTCAACTGTTTCAGACGGCAACAGAGAGAAGCGGTAGCGATGGATGCAGAGCTGGTTATCTTCGTAACTTGTGTTCACTTCAAGGAGGGGGACAACAACTTTGATATTGGCGCAGGACAGGATATTAGGGGATGCCGGATCGTTCGAGAATAGGGGAAGTGCCGAGGGCTCCGGAGGAGAGGACCACGGTCGTGCGAGCTTTGACTACGCGGGTGGGGGATGGGGAGGGGGGAGAGGAGTCTTAGCAGAGGTGGTTGCACGTGAATTTTACGGCAGTGGCGCGTTTGTTGTCATCAAAGAGGACAAGGATGACACTGCTTTCATAGACAATGTGGAGATTAGGATAGATACCGGATTGGAGGCGGGGGTGGAGGTAGCAGGTGGCGGTGTCTCGGCGTGTGCCAGTGGGGGTGATGTAGCGGAGGGCGCGTTGGGCTCCTTAGTTATTCTTGACATGAGATGCGATGCGATGGTAGAGACAACATACTGATGCTATTGGATGAGTCAAGATTCTGGAGATCATCACTTGCTGGCCAGCCTACCTTTTTCACAGCGGAGATGAACTGGCCTTGGAGCCGGGTTGAGGTGAAGCTACTGGTAGATACCTCAATAGGACCGTCATGACCATGCATCTCATTCTTGCCAACTCCATGAATAAGTTTCCAGCTTTGAGCTCTGTCAGCAAAGATCTGACGAGCCACTAGTAGTATTTCGGATTGACCTTCTTAAGATACGACAGCGTGTCATCGGCGGACCACCCAGGCACGTTCCAGGCACCAAAGTCGGATCTTTGAGCCCGGGTGTACATCATCAAGTTGATCGACAACCCACCCTCTAGAACGCCACCAGCAGGGAAGATGACCTGTCAATCATTGAGCTGTTTCTCCCGTACGGTTTGGTAGAAGATATTTGCTTTGCGGCCGGCAGTTCCACCTGCGTGTGCAGTGTCAAATTTGGTTGTTTGTAATGAGCGGAGAGGCGACAGTCATACCTCCTACGATGATAACTGTGACAAGGGCTGGAGTTCAGGGCTTGGAACAACATAGGTTCAATTCATTTCAATAATCTTCAGTGGCCTCAAGATCCTTGATGAGGAATCTTTTCGTCCCACTGCTCTGCTCTTCTGCTCATGTATTTGTCTCTCAAAGTGGTCCGTGCTTGTGATGACCAAAGGCATCTTTCAAGTCCAGCGCTTCCCTCTGATTATACACGAGTCAATAATGCCTCTGCTGCTCCGCCGGTAACCTGTCACTCGTTTCACTTTCCAACAACTGGCTCAGAGCTTTCAGTTCACTGTGTTGTTGGTTGTGCTCCAGGCCATGGTGGTTGACGTGTGACAATAACATCGACCTCAATGAGGGACTCTGGCAACTCTTTGTAAAGACCTATTTTAAGTGCTAACTTGAATTGAGCTGGTGTGCAAATAGTTAGCGAGCTGGCAAGCAATTCCAAGCAGTCCTATAACTGTCAAACTCGGACTCGGAATTTGTGACGTAATCTCAACATATGCACGCGAAATGTTGCGGGTCGGTTCTCACCAACCGATGAGACCATCGTATCAACGTTGATTGGACGCGTAGTGGTTGAAGTAACGCTTACAGTCTGCCAATACTGGATTTCTGCAGGTTGTCTGGCCGTTGGTCGTATCACTGTGGGCTACGGCATTATCGCCAAGCAACCCTTAATCGCCTAGGCCTTCCGCTTTTCGCGAATTTGTAGTAAGAACTGTATTCGATACAATTCACCTACTGTGTCGGATGTCACGGTCTGCTGCGCTGCTGGGAGGTGGTATTGGAGTAAAAATAAAGCACAGCATCATATGATGAACCTCTGCTCAACCTTATAGCTCTTGGACTCTGGAACCTCTATTAGTATCATCTGTCAAACTGTTTCCAAGCTGGGAAATATGTATTTCTTCCGTTATAGGCATCTTTTCATTAATCGTTGTCCGGTCGTCTGTAATAAGCTATAAGGTAAAGAACGAGAGATGTTATTACTCGTATCTGACTAGTACTGCCTGACCAGCTTGCCAAAATTACCGATCCTGTAAACAAACATGCGATTCCATCTCAGTGTTGTCCGAGCCTGTGACGATGTAAAGGAAAGAAAGTTGAGACGCTCAAATGATGCAACAATCGCAGGGCAACGGGCAGGGGATGACGAAGCAGAAACGACCAGGACAGCAGCCACCGCGATCGCCACCTCTCAGACCGAGCTCCGAGTCATCATGTGGCCTTTGGGGGTCTATTTGGTCGTTAGTCGGTGCTAGTCAAGGATGGGGAAATTGGCAACAGCGTACCCATTGCCTGGAAAGTGGCCGGCTGACTTGTCTGCAGCTTGTTGTCCAAGTGCGCACTCTCCGGGCGTTGGACTACAGCGGCATCCATTGTCATCGTTGTTTGGGGGGTGGGGCCTAGGGGAGACATGGTGGTGCTGGCGAGCGTGTGGGGGTTGTCGTCAAGTGTGGAGAGAACCGTTGGGGAGGTGGCTGGTTAAGCTTTCTTGGAATTGTTGGGGTCTTGGCTTGAAGGTGAAGAGAATTGAGTGTGTGAGTAATAAGAAGAGATCTAGAAATATCTGGCAGAGAAACCTGAGAAGGAATAAATCCGAGGCGGGCACAGCAAGTATAAGCAGGTTGATGGCGGCGGCGAGAGTGTTGTGTTGTCAGAGGTTGGTAGTTGGAAGATTGCATTACGTCACTAGGTCAGCCACAGGCTGGGGGTGCTTGTTCCTATCGCACATGATGAGAAGATAAGAGCCCCTAACCCTGCTGCACCACAGCACGCGACGTCAACCCTAACCCGTAATGATGCGTGTAAGTGCCTGGCCATGTCGCGAAGGAGCAAAGTCGAAGATGCAATTTAGACCGCTCAATATTTTACCGTGAATTAAGTTTTTGACTTCGTCTCAAGTACGACGTGGAATGTGGGGCATGGAAGCATGGAAGCGTTTGCATTCCACAAATTCGCCAAAGGTTCAGTCCCACGACACCCTCTCGTGGTATGCGAGTTCACCTTTTATCAACTGTCCTGAGCAACCTCTCTAGGGCTGGGCATCCAGGTCCTCGCCTCTATCTCGTAACATAGTCACAATGCTACAGGACTCTGAATTTTCATCATGGTCGAATCACCGACCCGACTTGCCTCCACTTACCGCACTCATCAACGTCTGGACGCCACCTTGCGAGGGTTTCGAGACGCTGGAAGACCTGGGGATGACTCGAGGGTGCTCCGATAAATGGAGTTTCTATCCTCTCAACTGGAGCGACGCTATCGGTTTGACCGAAATCGTCAATGGCCCCACCACCACAAGCACAACAGTGAGCTATTACTCGCCAGCTACTTGTCCGTCCGGCTATAGTCTTGGATGCAGTTGCTATTATTCTAGGCAAGACTTCCTCCATTGCCTGGCGAGCAGGCATAGTACATTTAAGTACTCAGTTTATTTTTGGCTTCTTGACATCTTCGGCTGGCCAAGGGCACAGCAACTGCGTTCTAAGGCATGTCGAGGTTGTACCAGGGGAGATCTTTACACCCAGACTCTCGTTTCAAGGGAAATCCAATGCAGATTTTAGAAGATATACTGCCAAAAATTGAGGAAGGTTTCCTTTCCTATTTCTATATTCGCTCTCTCCAATCCTCTAATGGCCTCAGGCGCATAAGCGCTAATGAAAAACAAAACTTTAAAACAACACATGTAACTGGCTGAGCCCTGGCATGGGCCTCGGCAACCCTCGGCAGCATCCTTAATGAAGCTATTCCCAGAACACACATAGCCACCCGCACAGACCACTACTCCAGAACCCTCTCCCACCGCGCGCTGGCCAACAAGCTTGGCTATGTTAGAGGCTCATGTTGTCAAACCCTCTCTTTCTCTTTCCTTTTCTTCTCCAAGTTCAGTGTACTCGTAGAGTGGTATAGTGTGACAAGGGTTGGAGTTCAGGGCTTGGAACAACATAGGTTCAATTCATTTCAATAATCTTCAGTGGCCTCAAGATCCTTGATGAGGAATCTTTTCGTCCCACTGCTCTGCTCTTCTGCTCATGTATTTGTCTCTCAAAGTGGTCCGTGCTTGTGATGACCAGAGGCCTTGAGGTTGGGGGTGTGGGAGTCTGGAACTGCACATTTAGCTTAGATATTACCATCTCTGGATTGTACGGTACAATATAGGCTCCGGCAACACCCCCCTGTATATTCTTTTCTGGAATTGAAGCAAAAAACGCTTCTTTAAACCCACAAAGAAACTCCAGCTTGCTGATGTGTGTAATGTTCATACGCATCAACTGCTCAATTTGGCGGCTGCAGGCCTTCTCTAACGGCGCAAAACAGCCAACATCCAATGGCTGGAGTAAGTGCGAGGAGTGCGGAGGCATACAAAGTGTAATAATGTTGTGTTCCCAGCAGTAGGTCTCGAATTATTATGAGTAATGGCTCTCATGACTGTCCAGAATTAACAGCAGGTATGTGCCTTTCGTCTGAGATGCTGTGTGAAAATCGAAGTGCCGAATCCAACCCATGTCTTTCTCATTGGTAGTCCAACCATTGCCGGTTGTTGCAATAAGCCAGCTGGCCGGAAGGTTGTATTCTTGATACCAGTTAGCAAGGTGATATTGCCCAGCCAAGATGATGAATAGCGCTTGACAAAGCTGTGAGCCCATCGTACACCAACAGGGGGTGCGCCGCGTTTGTGTAGCAATCTGTTGGCCATATCTTCCACATAACAAAGCCGAGGATGGAGCGCGCGTGCACATAGCTCAACTATGTATTGAACAATTGTTTTCTCTTCCCAATTTGTAAGTTTGCGTGAATTAGCTGGAATATCGCATCGTGCAGGCCGGCCATTGCGTTGGGCGAAGAGGGTCATTAGTGTTACGGGTAGCACGGGTAGACAGATCAATGGTAGTGGTATTCAGCTAATCTACAGTCTGGGCTCTATTCCGTCGAGTACGGGCAGGCTCAATTGTCAAGACGTAGCTCAAAGAGTTACAAACAGGTCTCGCCGCAGCGAGATGCAGAATCTTTTTAGTTGCATTGGCCCGTGCTCAGCACGTGCCAAGCTCCATCAGTGGATCGACAACTGTCACGGTGCAACCGCCGTGGCAAGTAGTGAGACGGTGTAGATTCTACCCACGTCTCAAAGAGTAAGCTCTGGGTCCTTTTTAGTAGCTTTGAACGCGAGAATAATTCTCGGTTCTCTTGGAAGCGAATTCATGGCGAATTAGTAGTATGATTGGTGAAAACAGTTGGAAGGTCGTGTCGTGCCAAGAAAGTGTTCCGTTTGCTTGTCTGTACCGTTCGCTTATCACGCACGTTATACAAAATACACAAACATCAAGATCATGCCAACATTAATAAATAAAGGATTTTTTAGCGGTGAACTATCATTAAGAAAACTACTAATTGAATATAAGGTCATCAATCTATCTAATGGGTATTCATGTCATATCAGCATCGCCAGAGTGTCAGTAAAACACGCCATTGATGTGATCGTATGTAAGACACTGAACAAAGGAAATAAAGCCATATAATAACCGCTGAATTATTTCCAAACCAAAAGTTGATAACTTTTCCCCCCAAATTTGAACAAATTTCCTTTCCTAGCTCCATCCAAACAAAAAAGCCATTAGATCCCATACCATACAATGTAACAACAACTACAACAAACATTACACCCAACCCATATACACACATTCTCTTTTCCCATCCCCCTCTTCAAGGACATATACACAACTCAAAACACATCTTACACCACCTCCTGCACCCTCATCACTACCCCTTGCCCTTCTTCCCGTTTCTTACTCGGCGCCTTACTCAACCTCTTTCCCCTATACGGCGTCCTCCCGCTCGTAAACTCCTGCCACCTCACGCTTCTCTTCCTCTGCAGCCCCCCACCCTGATAATTATTCTCCACCAAAGCCCCCTTCTTATTCTCCTTCGTCACCCACAGCTCCCCCTTCCACCCAGCCCTCCGCGCATCAAACAGCGCCCTATCTTTCCTCATCCCCGCCAAATGCCACTGGATCCAATACATCTGCTCGTGCTCCCTCAAGTACCTCTTCCCGTGGAAACCCCTGAGCACCATCTGCCGTCCCAATAACCCCAGTTTTCTCCTATCTTCTGCCTTGTCATACATGCGCTTGGTGAGCCACTTGACATCAGTAGGGGTGAGGTTGTCAGGCATCAGCAGATGCGGCGGCACCGAGCCGCGCTTGTCGACATCGCCCGCGAACTTGGCCCAGGGGCCGGACATAGCCAACATGGCAATTTGCGCGCGGGCCAAAGCGGTGGGGTCGTTGGGGGGGACAACCTCTCCGTATCGGACAGAAGGGTCATCAGGGTTGGTCAAAACGAGAGCAGTAGCTCCCACGGCTGTGGCGACGATAGGGACACCGGCCAAGGCGGCTTCTGCAATCGCCAAAGGCAACCCCTCGGAAAGCGACGAGTTCATGAACAACCACGCGTCTTTGAGGGCTTGGTCGGGTTTGCCGAAGCCCTTGAGGACAACGTGGTTGGTGAGGTTGCAGGATTCGATCAGGCGGGACATGTCAATGTCGTACCCCGGCTCTCTGTCCCTCGCGCCATAGACGAGCAGCTTGTAGTCGGTGAAGCCGTACTTGTTGACGATCACGTCGGCGGAAAGTATGGCGGTCTTGATGTCCTTGATGAACTGAACATTTGACAACATCACCACGGTGGGGGTGTCAGTGCCGACTTGCTCGACAGGCTTGAACGCGTCCATGTTGCTGACGCCGTTGACGATGGGGTCGATCTTGCGGGCAAAGGTCTTTTTGTGCGAGAGCCGGTTGCCATCGGTGCCGAGGTCCTGCTCCCAGATTGGGTTGAACACCGGTGTGCAAGGCAACACGACGTCAGCGTGGAAGTAGGCCAACTTCATGGCGAGGCCGATGCCAGACAGCAACATGGATTGGACTGGCAGCGGAAGCGTGGACTGTGCGGGGGAGATGTTGAGGCAGCACTCTCTCCAGAGGATGGCGTGGTCCCAGATACCAAAGGTAGCTCCACGCTTGTACTTCAACAGCATGCCAAACAAACTACTGATACCGTGATGGGTGCTCTGGAACACCTTGGGGCAGTCCTCGGGTGTCTGAACGGAGAATATGAAGAAATACGAGCAAAAGATCTCGAGCGTAGCCCGGAAGTCCGTCATCGACGGCTTCTCAATCTCAAAGTACGAGCTCGGATCAACAATATTGTCGTCGTTGTACTCGGTGAGCCAAGCCTCCACCCACGCAGAGGCGACCTCCTTAGACTTCCAGGCCTTGTTGTAATCCTTGTGTTCAAAGAACTCAAAGATCCCAAGCATCGCATTGCTGTACTGGATCATATCCTGCTTGGAGATATGCCTCGACCTCGCGCCCTTAACAAACAACTTGAGCAAAGGAGCAAATATCCCTGCAATATCCCGATACGTATCCGTCACCGCAATCTTGGCATCAACCTCCGACTCGAGCAAGTTGTCAATAACACCATGATTCGGTGTCCTTCCATCCAACCCCCACAAAGGCAGCATCTTGAGACTCTGCACGCTCTTCTCCACCTGAAACCTCGGGATTCCATACTCATTTGCCGACTCGGCCAACACATGATTCCGAATCGTGCTGTGCCCGTTCACCAGATCCCGCCTGCAATTGCTCACACCACCCGGCGAATCCGGCCAGCACCCGATATCGTTGAAAATAACCGAGATCCTGTCATGCGTATCCCTGAAGCAATCATCAGGTTTCATCGTAAGCTGGTTCGCATCCCGCCCCAAGCCCATCGCGTACAGATCCGAGTACTTGATCGGCAACAAACAAACTTCAGAAACATCCTTCTCAATCTCGATCGCGCTCACAACCTGCTCAATGGCACTATCAAGCGCCGTCTTGGCCTTGTCCAGCTGCCCGGCGTTTCTCGCGCTCCAGTATTTTTTGAGAAGTGGCTCCTCCCGGAGAATGAGCTCGTCCATCCAGCAGGCAGCGATGGCATCGAGCACTCCGCTCTTGCGCCAGTGGTCCCAGAGCTCCGTCCTCAACCACCAGGTCGGGACAGGTCTGTAAACAGTCTTTTGCCTCCGGTACAGCCAGGCAGCGGGGTTAAGCAGCGAAATCCAAGACATCTTGTGCCCGCAGAACCTGGCCATCCTCCGGACGTGATCAACGCGGTGGTGGATGAGAAGATCATCATTCTCAAAAAAGTGACCATTCGGACGTTGCAAGAAGAGCTCTTCGTGCTGAAAGACAACAGGTGGCTTGGCAACAGCGGCCTTTATCTCCCCCTCTTCGAGGACTGTCATCATGACGGGATCGCGACGGTGCTGGTAGTCACTGGTCGTGACATATTTCTTGCCAGCAACAGTCCTGACAACACGACACACCCGGTCAGAAGGAACCCAGTTGAGCTTCTCGGAGAGATCTTCCCTCAGCGGCGTACCCCAAAAGACAGCCATGCTATCCAAACCAGCCGACTGCGCCCGCTTGAACTCGGCCTTGAGAATCTCGTGGTTTCCCTTGGGACTGGACTTGTAGAAGTACTGGAAGGAGTACTCCACGCCGTCGTAGGCCATGGTGCCGTGGATAACGCGGCCCTTTTTGTCATAGAAACATTGCTTGGTCGCCTTGCTGTCTGCAACGGCCTTGCAAAAAGGATATCGGGACTTGGTGCTGCCGCCATACGTGTAAGTTGTGACGGTGTCGCCGCTCTTGGAGATGTCCCGGCGGGTGATGAGACGAGAGGCGTTGTCGTAGATGGCGGTGGCGATGGGTTTGTGCTCCTCACTGGGTTTGGTCTTGAGCGCACCCTCGAACACCTCCAGTGTCATGGAGTTCTCACTAGGCCGGGAGGCAAAGCCGGTGACGACCTTGCGGCGGAGCTCGGCGGTGATGCGATCTTTGACAAGGGTTCTGGAGACGCCCTTCTTGGCGAGGCGGGAGATATTTACCAAGGCGGCATGGCGGTAGATGAGAAGCAGAGAGGTGATGCCGTTTTTTACCCAGCGGCAACCTCGCCAGATGAGTGTGAGGAAGTACATCAGGGGTGTGCGCATCCAAGGGTAGTGCCGCAGATTGTACCAAAGCTCTCTTTCCAAATGCGAGCCACCACCAGAGATGATGCCAGCCCACTTGGCCAGAGTAACAGGGATATTGATGATGCGAGCAAAGAAAGGAGTGGATAACCTGTTATTGCCCGAGCCAGGCCCAGCCATGATGTCCCTCCCGTAACTGGGGGGAGTGCGTGTGCCCAAGATCTCCTCGGTCTTGCTCAAGATGAGATTGCAGAGTTCGACCTGAAAGTTGACAGAAGAGATATCGAGACCCCTCTCATTGAGCCATTCCAAAAGGTCATTGGATGGGGAGAGTTGCGTGCCCATCATGCGTTGGAACATGGTCGCACGAACAGCGGGGGGCAAAAGTTCCCACTCAGAGTCAATCTCAATGCCGAAGCAGAGATGCTTCATAAGCATGTGTTGGGTGGTCTCCTTGACGACAAGCAGTCCAGTGTAGTCTTCCCCGGCGAGCTGAAGATCAATTCGCTTGGACAGGGACTGGGTGCCAAACAAGATGTGCTCAGCCTGGATTGCCTGGTCGGCAGTCAAGCCAATTGAAGCGCGGGCAATGTGATGCAAGGTAGCCTCGGCGATGCTGAAACAAGGAGGTTAGTATCAGTTAGCACAAAGTTGAACGGTGAGAGGGTGAGTGAACTTACATCTGGGCAGCCAACAGCTCCCAAGCCTCATTCCCCAGATCCATCTCACCAAGACCAGACACATCAATGTAGTAAACCTCGCCCACCTGCTTGCTGATCGACGCAGCATCTTCAAACCCACCCTCGATAAACGCCGAGCGCGAGCACATATTCACCTGGATCTGCTTGTCTTGCCACAACTGCACCGTTGTCTCGAGCAGCTGTCTAGCCCACGGAGCCTTGTCGAAGTTTACCGACGGCTGGTCGAGACTCGACCGCAAGAAGGCAAAGACCCTCTCCGGTAACCCAGCGGTAGCTTGCGTGAAGATTGGAGTACCAGGAAGGTCTCTCCAGTGAGTCTTCTCAGACATGGCTGGGGGTGCCCCCAGACGAGGTTGAACCAAGGTGTCAGCCTCGTCGGCCGCGCCCCCCTCGCCATCCTTGAACTTGGGTCTGCCAAAGTCAAACACTGCCCAGATAGATGTCGTCGCCGCGGCCGTAAGCGAGGCAACATTGAGCGCAATAGCATCTGTAAAAAATAATTCATTTCCATGAAAGACAGTATGCAACATGCAGCCAGTGATGAAGCCGAAGATGGCAGACACCAGGATAGCCGCCAAGTGAGACGAGGGATCCGTGGTGAAGCAACGATTGAACTATATATACACGACCAGCGGTTAAACGATGCACAAAGGACGCAGGTCTCGGAAAATGTTGTACAGGTCTCGAGCACCTGACTAGATTGTCTTGGGAAAACGTACCTGAAACAGAATCACGCCGGAATAGCCCAGCAGGTAGATGTAGTACAGCTCGATCATGGTGGCATTGTCGACCAGGATCCAGACAAGCATGGTCCCGGTGCCCATAATAAGCATCAGTCTCCGCACCAGTCTGAAGAGTGCAGAGAAATAAAGCTTCCTGCGTGCCCTGCAAACCTGTTAGCATCCACCAATTCGCCCCGAGAAAGAATCAACTCACCTCTCCCAATCCCTCGCCACCCCCTCCGCCTGCCCCAGACTCGCCAACCTCTCCTCACTCAAATCATACTTTGCCTTCCAATACTCCCTCAACATGCTGTCCAGCATCATCACGCTCGCGCAAAAGTATAAGATCGCAAAACAAATCGCGTACCTCGACGTAAAGTCGATAAACGTGTCAATCGGCGGCGAATTTGCCGCCATCGCAATGCTCACCCAACGGTCCATCAAACAGACCAAAAACAACCCCACATTCTGCCCAATGTCCAGCTTGCCGTACCGGAACAGCATGAAAATGCTGTGCTCCTTCAGCCCCTGCGCCATCTGCTGCTGGCGCTTCAGCGCCTGGGAGAGCTGGGAGAACCAGGCGACGGAGAACATCTCGGCGGGCTGGTTGTCCTCGGTGGCGTCCTTTTTCATGAGCCAGAGGATGTACGGCATGCCCTTGACCACCCTACGGACGAGCGGGTCCGGTGTCAGCACGGTGTTTTTGAGGTGACCAAAGTTGGTGCTGCCTTGTGCGATGGTCTCTCGGAAGGTCTGCAGGGCGAGCTTCTTGAAGTCGTCTGCGTTTTCTGAGAGGGAGTCGGAGACAGACGAGGTGCTGCTGCTTTGGGTGCCCGAGTTTTGCTTTTCCAGACGGGTGGTGTACCAAGTTAGGATGTCCTTTTCGGTGAACTTGGGGACGTTGTCGAGCCAGTTGATCCACTCGTGGCAAAGGCTGCGGTACTGGATGAAGAGGAGGATCAAGAAGCCATATCCAACAGAAAGATAAATTTTGAGGTCATGGCCGTTGAGGTAGGTGGACATGATGGGGGAGATGAAGAGAAGCGGGAGGGTGCGCCAGAGGACGGTGCGGCCCGAGGTGAGAGGGGTGCCGTGCTGGTGCATGGTGGCCATGATACCTGTTTCGGTCAGTCTTCTCCCCTTTTCAACTCAGCGACTCATCATGATCACTCACCCAACACATTCAGGTACGTCGAAATCAGCACAATGTACGCAAAAAAAGTAAACGCCGGCGCAACCCCAACCTTGGCAACATGAATCGCCGTCCCGATAACGCCCACCAGCAAGGTCAACGCGAACCCGCCAGAAAGCCGCTGCACATGGAAGAAGACCATATTGTTGTACGCATACTATCCCCCTTTGTCAGCAACCCATCCCATCTCACCACCATCATAATCATCACTCACATTATAAAGATAATAATTCCCCACACTTCCCACCCACCCCGTCACCCCTGCCGAAAGCAGCAAGCTAATCAACAGCGCATAGCACGCCGCAGACAGGTACTTTTCCCCCATGTACGCCGTCATGAACAGTCCCCTGCCCAGAAAAGTCAAAAGCACAATATCCAACATGGCTGGCAGACAGAAAATCGACAGCGCCCCAAACTCGCTCGTCGCCCTCCTCATCCCCCGAACCGCCTCGTAGAAATTGAACCCCTGCCTCGCCGGTCCCTCGGGGTCAATCTTCCTGATCCCCGTAGACGGCTCCGGCTTGGCATAGACCGTCATCAGGCCCTTTTGCTCCTTTGTCAGCGGCGGGGGCGGGTTAGCCGACAGGAACTCCCTGTGACGAGCATAAATGATTCTCCCCAAAGCACGCGGAGGCATGCCAAAATACAACTCGCATTGCGACCCCAGAACCCAGAGCTCGGAAAATACCGCTGCTTGGTCGGGTTGGGAGAAGACGGGGCAGTGGTCTGTCGCTTCAATGTAGACGTCCTCCAGGGCCGATTTCCGAAGGGCGCAGAGGAAGAGGAGGATGATGAACTCGGCGTTGGGGTCGACGTACTTGCTGTCGTGGAGGCAGCGGAGCGGGTCGTAGGCGAGGGTGAGGGCCGAGTTGATCGTGTTGAGGGGCTCAATGTCGCCTGTGAAGAGGGAGTGGTCGACGAGATTCTCGATCAAGGTGTGAAGTCGGAGGAGATTGTCGAGGGAGGGAAGCCTTGTCGCACCCAAACGAGCAAAGTGCGAGAGGCGGTTCTGGAGCAGCTGCTCCATGGTGGCGGTGCCCTCTTGGTATTTGCGGGAGTGGGCATCGTTCCATGATGCAATCGACGTCTCGTCAAGCAATAGCACCCGGCAGTCGTCTTGGATAGGCTGCTTGAACGGGTGCTCAACCTTGCTAGTTTGGATGCGTTGCAGCAAGCTCAGTGCCTCAGCGGGAGTTGACCCCTGT
This sequence comes from Triangularia setosa, assembly GCA_033296915.1. Lineage (NCBI taxonomy): Eukaryota > Fungi > Ascomycota > Sordariomycetes > Sordariales > Podosporaceae > Triangularia > Triangularia setosa. The sequence continues at coordinate 24,487 of MU866323.1, read as the reverse complement.
ATCGCGGTCCTGATGCTCAGGGGTGCCTCCACCGTCGAGGTTGCATCCAATGCCTTCTCCAGCCGGAGCTCTTCTTCGAACCGCTCGATGCGGGTCAAGCCATGATGCGCAAGCCAAGTATGCAAAATGGTGGTGACATCCCAAGGGCACCTCCGCGAGATGTACAGCCTCACCCCAACCTTCTCCTCCCCCTCCAGCAGGAAATCACTGGACACTCCCCAAAACTCAGCCGCATTATCCGGAATATTAAAACCCGTCGCGAGGCCCTTGTAAACAAGCACCTTTTGCTGCTTCAGCCCCTCATAAAGCGAGTTGACCAGATATGGCTCCGCAGAGCTAGGCTGGAAGACCTTGAGCTGCTCCACAATCTTGTTGATGACCACCTCGTCAACTTGCTCCAGCATCTCTAGCTCCCGCAAATGTTCCTGCGTCGCAAGAATAGCCTCGTAATGCTCAGCAGTGGCATCAACATGGAACGGGATGCACCCCGGACTGGAAAGCTCCTCTCCAGTGGACGTTGCGTCCCAAAACCCAACCAGTGACGTTGGCTGTTCAGCAACACCACCGCTCCGAATAGAAAGCAGTGACAACCTATGCTGATCAATCTCCGTCACCTCGGGGTCAACCCACTCCAGGTCAACCTCCACCACCAGCCTAAGCAGCTCCTCCGCCTCCGGAATCACCCCTTTGATCTCCTCCAAATCTAGCACTGCCACCTCAGAATCCCCCTTGGCCTCCCCCAGATAAACCTTCTTCTCCCCCGTGGCCCAAGCCTTTTGAAGGTCGGTATTCTCCGGTTTCCGCAGCACCTCAAACCCACTCACACATTTCCGCTCTGCCGCCTCGCCCCCTCCCTCAATATACCCATGCGCGAGCACCCCCTCAAAGTGCCTCGCCAACTTCTCCCCTCTAACCACCACCGCCGGACTCGGGCGCTGTTCCCACCTATCCCAAAACCCGACAAAAAACCACGGTCGGTTCCCCCTCTCCCCGAGGACGCGAGCCATGAGGTTGCGGAGGGAGTAGCTCCGGAAGAAGTCCCTCCTCTGTCCATTGGGTAAAATGCAGGCGTTTTCAACTATTAACCCCGCCACAAGGGAGAGGTCGACGTGCTGAAGCTGGGCTTCGGCGACATCGTGCTGCACGCTGATTAGAATGGGAATATCGACGTCTTGTAGCCGGGATAAGATGTCCAGCAGGACAATCAACGCTTCGGTTTGTTCGTCATCGTTGGATTGTTGAGGGGGGAGGAGTTGGATCACGACCCCAGAGGCAAGGAAGTCATCTTTGACCAGTTTTGTCAGGTACGTCACCCAGTTAGGCACCGTAGCCCGGGTGATGTGCTGCAGGGCGACAGACCCCAGGATGACGGGCTTGTCTTGGGAGTTCACCGGTCCAATTCTGGGGCTGGAGGTGGTCAAATCTGGTGTTGTTTGTCCCAATGACCGGAAGGGGATGATGTAGGCGTGGTGAGAGGGGTATTCGGTGTTACTCCCTAGGCCACCGTCCGACAGAATGACAGCGGTAGTGTCATTGCTGTCATTGAGGAAGTGAAGGTGCTGAACAGAAGACAGGAGTTTGGCTTCTGTTGTGCTTGTTGGCGGGAGGGAAGTCAAAGACCTTGACTTGCGCCCTTTAGTCTTGCTCCCTGGTAATGAGGGCGGTATCTTTCTGTGGAAATGTCAGTCACGATGTGCAGATATGAAGATAGTAATGATAAACACATACTGCTGTCTCTTCCGTCTCTGGCTCCAACTCCTCCCCAATATTGCCGTCTGCCTCAAAACAAAGTACAGCACCGGCAGCCCCAGGCAAGCAGCACCGTACACCAGCGTAAACAGCTGCAGCGGCGTCCGAAGCCGGTCTTCGGGTGCTAGCACCTTGTTGCAGTAGACCTGACGCTGGTCGGTAGCGTTCCCGCCCGGGTTGCATACCGCGACCACCGGGTCACCCGATGTGGGTAACTGAAAGAATGAGGCCATGGTGATATGGCAGGTGTGACAAAAAGGCCCCTGCAAATGGAAGGGAAAGGGAAAAAAACAAGAAAGCAAAAGATGTGGGTGTGCTTGGAAGTGGGGATCACACACTCACACACCCGAGGCAGGCAGAAAATGCCAACAGATTAGGGGTTACTATGCCATGAATGAATGGTTAGGTTGGGATGTTCATAGTGACACACAGTGAAAGGGAATGTTGAGCATGGAAAGGCAAGAGAGTGTTCGGTAAGCAAGTGGTGCTCTCTCAAACCTGCATGGAAAGGGCAGGATCAATGTCTGTACACACCGGTATTATGTCCTCCTATCCATTTCCCAGAGGAACAAAGATCACCCTTTCTCAAAATCCAACGAGAGGAATATCAGACACTCCAAGAAAGAGTTGTTGCTGAATCCCCTGTGTGTCTCGTGTGTTGTTGGCGATGCCAAGGTGATACCTACCTCACTTAAACTCACTTGTTGCCTATCCTCATCAGATGACTGGACGATATGTTCAGAACGAAAGTAAAACTTCAACACCAAAACATGTGGCCCACGAGAATGAAGATGGAGAACGACGACGGTGACGATCCTGCAGAAACGAAAGACAAGATGACGGTGTGAGAGAGATAAGATGGGTTGGTTGGGATAGCCGTAGGGTGACCGACAAGCAAGCCACGAGAAAGGTGAAGAGATAAGAAAAAATTGGATATTAAGGAAGGTGGATGTGGTGATCAGTGAGCAGATCCGTTCGTTTGCTCGACGAATGACAGCAAAAGCCACCCAGAGTGATGGGTGGTTGTTCTTGGCCTTGTCTTGGTACTTGGCTCCAAGATGAGCTTGATGAGCTTGTTCTCTTTCCTCGCCTCGCGTCGCCGGGAGATGGATCCAGCCAAGCAACATCCGAGGGAACCCAAGCATCTTTTTCCCAAAGAGCCGAAAAAGCCTCCATTGGGGGAACTGGACCTAGCCTCCCGGACACCCCGGTCCGTGGTCGTGGTCACAGACTCCCACATCAGACCTGCTAGTGGCCCCGATGGCCGGGCGAGCGTCTGTTGTCCTGTGTCTGTGGGACGCTGCCAGTTTCGAAGAGGCTGAGACATGAAGTGTGATGTAGCATCTGCTTGGTTAAGGCAAAGCTTGCGGGATGCGGGTGTGGCGTTCTCATTACTGAAAGACAGCAGCTGTGCCAGAAAAGAGAAGCCGTCTCAGCAAGGTTCTTGTTTTTTTTGGTGCCCAAACAGGGACCAAATCCGATATCCCACAGCTCAACAACAGCCCACTGCGGTAAATGCAAACCTCGAGTTCGGCGTTCTGCTTCAAGGGAAAAACCGAGGGGGCTTGCGTCCTCGCTCGGGGACCACCACAGCACAACCCCCCCTGTTCGCTAAGGGGAAAGGGAAAGGAAAAAAGATGAACATCTTTCGCCCCTTGCAATGTAACAGCAGCGCGCGGGTCTGTTCGCCGGTCAACCTCAGGGAGAGACTCAGACTCGCATCCCAAAATAACGCAGGAGTGGTACGGTACGGAGCTAGATCTGCAAGCCTTTTAGCGCATTTCCACGTGGATACACGATGAGGGTTTAAGTTGCACAGTTTGGCTTGGTACAACGTCAGAGAAATACGGGCTCCGAATGAATCTGTCTGGTGTGCCTTTTTTTCTTGTGTTGTGTGTGCTGGCCGAGGCCAACCCCGCTGTGCCCGTGTTCGCCGTTCGCTTATGTATCCAGTTGGTTTTGTCGATGGACGCAAATATACATGTGTACCTGACGCCTCAAAGGGGAATGAAATATAGGCAAATAGCAAAATATGCATCTGTCGAGGTGCTATTCCCACAGTGAGTGTGGATTCGCTTGTCAACATGGTGTTGGTGAGCTCCAGTCCCCTTCTGGATAGTCTGGTAGGGCCAAGATCCAACGTGGACAACAACGCCGTCAGCCTGCCTGCCTGCCTGCCTTCCCTACTTCTAAACTAGCTGCTGCGCACTAGCTGCCCTATCCCCCGTATTCCTTTAAGCCAGAAGCGTCGTAGCAAAACGGCCGGCATTGCACAACAACCTGGAAGAACGGGAAAAATGTCCATCATGGCGCCGACGTTGGCATCAGAGCGGCTGATGGCTTTTGATAATGCCCATTGCGACGGGGTAACCCTGCTAGAAGGCGCTATTTACGATGAGATTATTGCGCTCGGTTGTCGGTTAACGGTACGGCTCCCTGCGTGGAACTCTTGTGCGAAGGAACAATTAAACGTTGGCCGTCCGGGAGCCTCGACTGTGTTACAGTATCGGGGGAGGAGGCGCTTGGGCGCTTACCGGGGCTTTGTGCTCCCACAACAGAATATTCCGGAACCTGGGCAAGGATCGGCACCTGAGTTGCCGGGGCTGTCCAAAAGGTGATCGGGGAGCAAGGGGTCAAGCTGATAGGCCGCTTTTCTCTTCTCCATACGCGCTAACGCACGGGGAGATCGAAACCCCACGGAGATCACTTCTTGTGGTGTGTGTGCCAAGCCCTGTTGACTTTGTTGGCGGTTGGGCGTGTTCCTGTCTTCCGTTTTCGAGTGACATTGCAGCAAAAAGAGACAAGATGCCGGTTTACTGTACGTACTGTACACCACACAAGGTGCAGACGAGGACGCGCCAGAGGTAACCCTCCCCTCCCCCCCGCCCGGCCAACGTCGAAGCTGTCCTCCACTTGTTTCTCCACGCGGCTGCCGAGTGCTTTCGTTGGAGGAAAAAAAAAGAAATTTTCTCGTGTTGGGTCTTGGGCGTTCTGCAAGATTCAGCCAACTTGGGACAAAATATTCGTCTAATCGAATTTGGAGAACCCGAACCGCCTCTCCGCCAAGCTGTATCTCTGTACGGTACATCCAACCTCGCTGCTTTTTCACACATAGTCTGGACAATCTGCAATGCAAGGACCGTCCATCACATCCCCAATATTTCTCCAACTCTGACCTTCCAGACAAGTCTCGCTCTGCTGCCGTCTGATGACCAACCCTCGACTGAGTCTGGAACCATCGGCGAACCATCTGGCCTGGTTTTGGAGTTGATGGCGTTTTCTGGGGGGGTTGACTGTTTTGGTTTTGGCGCCATGTCAGGTTGTCAGGTCTGTGAGGGAACGCTGTGCTGGTACCACAGAGCTTGTCAGATCACTCTTTTTCCGAGCACCTTACCGAAATCATCCCAGGAAGACGGTCAATGACGTGATGACCGTCAGCCGCAACGCTCAAGTGGTACAAGCGTGAAAAGGAAAACAAAAAAGAAGCCATCTTCGCCAAGGATTTGGTGATGCCCAACAGGGCAGGCGTGCGAGAACATCACCATCAGCAGCATATCTTACTTGCGACATATACTGCGTAAACAGTTTTCGGTGAACTGTGTCCAAGGCCGCCAGAGCCAACCATGCTGACTGCGTCTTGCAAACTTGCGAGTAAATTCGGGCCGTTCTCCCCTCGTATGGAGCGTTGACAACCGCGCTACGGCGGCAGAAAGAAGACTCTGCATCCGGGTGAGAATAGATTGGCCCCCAATATCCCCGAACCCAAGACCTGCCGCTGTCACAGCCGCTGCCGCTGCGAGGGAGCATCAATTTTCCCTGCTTCCTGCTTATTCGGTAGGTACATTTGTACCTCACTCGACATTCGTGTGCCATGAGAAGCTGTCTGCCCTGACCATGTGTGTGTGCCTGCTCCTGTGTGTGGTTGTGAGTGTGGGTGTGGATGTGTGCTGTATGTATGTATGTATGTATGTATGTATGTATGTATGTAAAAGCCTGTGGGTGTGCCTGTGTATCCAGAAAAGCATAGATCTAGCTCAGTCCAGTCCAGTCCAGTCTCGTCCAGGCTGCCCCTCGCATCTTCTGGCGGTCCCGATCCCTATCGAGCTGAGATACAGGTGGCAGCCCGAAGTGGAAAAGAGCCCGTCCGTGGAGTTGTGTTCGTGAATAGGCTGAGTGTTGATGTGATTGTCTCTGACTGCGGAGCCCTGTGTTTTGTGTTCCGTCGTGTTGTGGCCAGTGAAACGAAACTGAGTGGGATGTAGTCCAGACCCAAAGGCGGTAAACCCGACCCGGGCCTCAGGAACCTTCCACCCCCCCTGGGCCCCCCCTGGCAATCTGGCAGTCTGGCAGAATGTGTTGCGGTTGCGGCCATGCTGCGATTGCCATCGCCGCAGTTCCATGCCGATTCTCGACCCCCAGCTGGTCGTGCATGGTGTGGTGGAAGTAGGGCTTCCGGAGTCCCGGGACACTTGAGCGAGGACTCCACTGCCCAGAATAGCATCTAAAGTGCTGGCTGGCAAGAAGAGTCAGGCTGATATTGCCGGCCTATTTTTCCCTTGCCGTGATTCATGTCTCATCAGGAGCTCGCCCGCAGACACGGCAGACAGTAGCTGTTTTAAATACCAAGACTCAAATCCCTATTCTGTCCTTGCATGCTTCGTTAGCCCTTTTTAAGCCTCCCATCCCAGATACACTCACCAGCAGCAGCAAGCATGTGGCCCGGGGATTCCACCGACAACCTACCTGTTCAACTTCCAAGTGGACTTGACGCCATGGACAACCACTACGAAGACTCGGTGAGCTCTTCCTCGCCGTCGGATTCTCCCGCCGCCAGCTCGCCGCTCACTAGTCCCGACTTGTCTGAGGATGGCTTCGATATCGACCGTCTTCCATCACCACTTGGTGGTCATGAACAGGAAGCTGGCACGCCGAAGTTCACCCTCGTCATCGGCGGCCTTGGGTATATCGGATCACACACTGTCCTGGAGCTCCTAAGAGAAGGACACAATGGTTTGTTTTTTTCTCCCAGCCTTGTCGTCCAAAATCCATACTGACCATGTCGCCTCTCAGTCATCATCGTCGACAACCTCAGCAACAGCTTCCAAACAATACTCGACAGCATCAAGACCCTAACGGCAAAGCATTGCAAGGCCAATGGCAGGAAGATGCCTCTGATCCACTTCCATCGTCTCGACTATCGCAGCCGATCGATGCGTTTCCTGATTGAGAGCTACACGGACCTGGTCATGACGATTGACGCCAGCGGGCGGCAGCGCATGACGTACCAGTCCCGCATCGAGGGCGTGATCCACTTTGCGGCTTACAAGTCTGTCGAGGAGTCGATACGGCGCCCGTTGCAATACTACCAGAACAACGTCTGCGGGCTCGTATCGCTGCTCCAGCAGCTCGACAAGTACAACATCCACAACTTTATCTTTAGTAGCTCGGCGACCGTGTACGGGTCCAAGGCCAACACAGGCGAGCCCCTGCGGGAGGAGGACCTGATACACCACGCCGAGGAGCGCGTCAACTCGGAGACGGGCGAGCGCATCGTGACGCAGCCGTCGGCGGTGGGCCTGTCGTGCCCCTACGCGCGGACAAAGTACTTCAGCGAAGCTATTCTTGCAGATGTGGCGGCTGCGAACCCGGCCTGGCGCATCGTCGCACTGCGCTACTTCAACCCTGTTGGCTGCGACCCGTCCGGACTGCTGGGGGAGAACCCGCGGGGGGAGGCGACGAACCTGTACCCCGTGCTGACGCAGGTGCTCACGGGGCAGAGGGAGAGGCTAAACGTATTCGGAACGGACTGGGCGACGCGGGACGGCACGGCGGTTCGAGACTACATCCACGTCCTGGACGTGGCACGAGGCCACATCTCGGCGCTCGGATGGAACGGCGATCGCGGGGCAGGGTTCCGCGCCTTCAATCTCGGGAGCGGCACGGGCACCACAGTGCTCGAAGCGGTCCGGAGCCTCGAGGCCGCATCGAAACGAACTGTCTCACTCGACTGGGCCGGGCGGCGACCTGGCGACGTGGGCGTCTGCGTGGCGTCAACAGAGCGAGCCAACAAGGAGCTGGGGTGGTCGCCGCGGGAGAGCGTTGCCCAGTGCGCGTCAGATCTGTGGAACTTTGTCGAGCGGACCTTGGGGCTGCAGCAACAGCAACAGCAACAGCAGCGACAGACAACAACGTCAGTCAAGGCCTAGGGACATGGCCAGAGGCAGACATCGCCAAGGACAGACAAACATGGCTGGGCCAAGCCAAGCGGCCGAACCCGAATCCGAATCGGTGACAGATCACAGATGGATGTCGGTATCGGGCTATTTTCTTTTCTTCGATGGACTTGGATGGGATGGTGGGGTAATGCTAATGGGTAAAATTGGTGATTGATTGATGGTTTGTCGTTGCGGTGTTTTGGAGTCACAGACAAGGGTTGGCAGTAGGCGCGGGGGAATTAGCCAGGCCTGTCAGAGATACTTCTGGCACCTGGCACACACTGACACACCACATACACCTCTCACATTTCTCAGACACAGCTGAGAAGGGCACATTTGTTTTTTGTTTTTGTTTTGTTTCATTTCTTCTCAACTAAACGGGAAAGCAATTTGCATTGGGATATCCTCGGTTTCCTAAAATGGCTGCTACTGTCTTGTTTTCTTTTGTATTTTCTTCCTTATCCCCTTGCAGTACATTACTTGTCAGTTTCATCATAGCAAGCAATGAAGGAAACAAAGCAATTGCCCAAAGTCCCATGTCTGACTCTTCTAGTGTCTCGCAATCTTGGCATTATCTTGGTGACTGGACTCTCAGTGGATCCTGCCAGGGCTTGTCCCTTTCTTGTCCCTTTCTTGTCAAGAGCTTGTATTTTCTTCCGTGAAATCTACCCGGTAGTGATGAGGAAGCTTATTTCCCGCTACAGACTTTGAGATTGAACCTTGCGCGTCCCCCAAGAAATAGAGATTAATTACACTACAAACACGGCTGCCCTCGGCACAATCGGCACCGGGACGAGACTCTGAGGCTTTTGCAACATATTATCCAATTAGATATCTTCTTCTCTTCCACTCCCCCTCTCCTTGACCCCCTGCAGCCCTAGACCGCTAGCTCACGTGCCAAGCGATCCTCCTGTATTCAACATTTCTGTTCACGGCCATGATCGTCAGCAAAAAAGTCGATTTTTGCGCAGATACTTTACGTATATTGCAGCGAAGGAGTCGTTGACCGAGGGGCCACGTCAACAGAGCAAGAGAAGAAAAGTCTCACCTTAGCCGAGGGCTTTGGGCATCCTCTCTGCGATTTCAAGTAGCATCCCTCGAGATGGGCGGCCTTGCATTCGCACAGCTACGGCAATATCAAAAGTGAAATAAGTCAGCCTGGGTACCACCATACGACATTAAAACTGCCGGCAGAACAGTTCAGAACCGTGTAGATGCATGCTACTCACCGCTTTGCTTGTCAAAAATGTCGGACACTGGTCGGGCTCGCAGATACAGGACAGGCGGAAGTCATGCTTGGGGTGTTCGTGGTGGTTGTGCTTTCCTTTGCCCTTGGCCGCACGCATCTCCAACAAGTCGGCCGGTGAGCTTGAGTGTGCCAGCACCGTCGACGAGAAGGCAGCGGCCACAGCAACAACAGCCAATGAGAGCTTCATGTTGGGTAAGCGAGCGAATCAGGGTAACAGCAGCTTGGGCGATGAGAGATGAATGCAACGTTCTGTACAGGTGACAGGACGCGATGGTGGTGTGGTTTTTGATGCGCAAATTCTCGATGGTCGGCACGCAATTGCCACTTGATAACTGTAAGCTGTGAAGCACCAACCCTTTGTTTTCTTGGCTCTGATGGGATCAATATATCCAAGCACCTCACAGTAAGCCCCCACAGCTCCGCGCAGCTCCTAATCACGCCCGAACAGCCGCTCACAAGTTCTAGCCCCGCCTTCGCCGTCAGCTCTGCCTCGACCCACCCTCTTGCTGATGTGGCTGCTCCCGCCCTTGAACACCACCTTCTGCTTTTTTTCTGACTTCTGACCTAGGCACCTGCGCCAAAGGCGGCAGACCGAACGATCCAGGCACAGGCACAAGGCACAAGGCACAAGACAACCCTTCCCGCACTTCCGCTCCCCCTTCCATTTCCACTGACTGAGGCCGACTGAGACGACTGACAAGAGCTTTGAGTGCTTATGGCTGAGGTGAGACAGAGCTGGGAGCCCAAAGTTTCCGAGAATGACCCCATCGTCGCCTTCTTTTTCTTCCGCACACCCTGTCGCTTGCTTGTGTAACCGTAGTACAGAAGGGAGCGGTACTCCGTTTTCAATGGCACGTCAAAATGGAATCAAGCCAACGTTTTCTTCTTCCGGCACATCCACTACCCCCCATCCCCCTCCCCTAGCCCACCGCTTCCACCCACCGACCCGAATATCCAGCCCCCCCTGAAGCTCTACCCTGTCCCCTGTCCCCTGTCGCTATCCCTTGTCCTCGGACCCTCAAACCAAGAAAGCAAAATCGTGGATGAACCACGCACACCCCGGATATGCAATTATCAATTCATAGATGAGCTAGGGTGAGTGACCCGTCGCATTTTCCTTGCATTTATCCAGGAACAGAGAGTGTGGAGAAAAGACAATAAGGCGAACATGGGGGCATTGGGCCGTGGGAACGGGAACTTCGTCGATCCAATGGCTCCCTGCTCACCTCCACTGCCCGGCCTCCACCTCCCGCACACCTTACCCCAAAATAAATCTCATGATCGACGCTTGCACATCACCACACATCGACAAGTCTCCGAATTCACAAGCACACATGGCACTATCGAAGCCCAGCACTCAGCCTTCCAGGTTTGAAGCAGGTTTGCCCCCCCCGTTATAACTCCGAAAGAAGAACAGAACGCCAACTCATGCATTCCACCTCGTAAACCGAAAAGCCACCCGAATGCTTGTTCGCCCATCATAATCACCACATTTTAATAATCCACTAGAGAATCCATGAAATTAGGGAAGAAAACACTCGCCGTGTTTCCCGAACCAACCTCGGCAACTTGAGAAGCCGGCTAGGCAAAAGCACTCAACCTGATCAGTGACATTTTTACGGAGTACTGTTGACCACGTCAACAAAGTGGCGATCACACAAGATCTCCTACTACGAAGTGACCAAGGCAATCCTTCGGGAATACCCCCGCCTCTCGTCCCTCTCTCTCACATCTCACCTTTTCTTCAGTGTGTGAATCAAGGAACAAGACACCCTGCTCTGCTGAGGTTCGACAACAACAACACCCCAACGCAGGTCAGGGCATGGACTTTCATCCAGTCATCATCGACCTCGAAAAAGGAACCATGATTACACAACCTCACGCCGGTAACCAGCATAACAACAGGATTGGCTGAAAAAGGCTGGTAACGAACAACGCATACACACACTACACTGCACACGACAGCAGACATTTGAAATACGAAAAAGAGATTGCACTCTGCCTCTTACTCTCGTTACTGCAGAAAGCCAAAACAAATGCATGATGCATGCACACTTTATTGTACAGACCTACATGATGTGCCTTTAGATGTAATGCGGGCTGCGGACGGTGTGATGAAAGTAAAGTATGCAGCCTCAGCTCCAAATTATCTGGTCACCAGACACCAAAGAGCTGTACGGAGAAGATCCATCAGGAATCTCAATGCCGAAGAGTCGCTGCTTACCAGGTCAATTGACAACACATACTGGGACCACTATCACATGCATACCTTAAGCCATGACACCACTCTCTTCAAAAATGACCTCACCGAGAGCCTCATTGAAGATGATGATCATTGTTTGTGAAAGCCACCGACGACGGTGAAGTTCGTGATTATCAAATCTAATCCCATCCGAAGGATTGTAAAACAAAACAATATCTGGTATCTATCTTGTATACACAACCAATGACATCAAAACACAAACACACAAAGACACACACGAGATTATTTCCCCGTCCCGAGAAACAGGTCTTGAAAAACCGCAGGCATCGTGTTTGTGCTGCGTTCCTGTGTGTTGTGTTTTCGTTGTTCAACCACACCAGCTGCTGTGCTGGAAGGGGCGGCACAAAAGAGAAAGCACATACTGGAAACATTGGTGCCGCCCTACGAGCCCCAGGTGGTGGAATACAAACATTGATCACAGTTTCACAAAGATCCCGTCCCAATTGAACATAACGAGGCTCAATTAGCTTAATAAACATCTTCACAAATACGAGCTGAAAGGAAGCTCGGAGGTTGTTGCGTCCAACTTCGCCCCCCGAAGATATCATGAAGTTGTTGGTGGTGAAGGGAATTCAAATCTAGAACTCAATAATCCCTCAAAGCTGAAATCAAAATGCAGAAAGTGGCAGTACACTTGCTCTATCACCAATGGTGGTGGCCGTCGTGAAAGGTGGCGCCCAATCGCGATGGCCAAGTAGCAGTGATAGTCTAGATCTTGGTGAAGCTTCAAGAAGCGCCGATTCTCCGGCTGACTTCAAGAGCCTGTTTTTTTGATTATACTCAGTACTAAAAGTGCCACATATGATGAATTGTGAATGGGGTTGAGAGTCTCGAACAGCTGACAGCCTAACAAAACCGCCAGATACCGAAGAGTTGAGATGGGAAGGATGTACGTTTAATGCAAGAATCCAATATGGCTATATTCCTAGAGCTTGATACATTAAGGCTGTGCAGCGATGGTTGATGCAGAACATACCATCAATATGCCTGTGTATTGAGCAAACTTATCGACAATGAAAATATACTTCCAAAATTTACAAGTCAATAAAACATGCGCGTGAACAAGAAACATGACGATGAAATAGACTTCAAGCCTAGAGCCAATTAGGCCATATACATTATTACACCAATAAAACAAACTTCGGCTGGTCACCCTTCTAATATATACTATCGAAATCATACTCCACCCCCCATCCCAACCTTATCACTAACCCCATCACCACCACCACCAACCCTGTCACCATCTCCATCCCAATTCCATCAACAACACCCCGCCTCCTCCTCATCCCAATCCTTATCCGCATCCCCCACATACCCCCCCCAGCCCCCATCCCACCTCTCATACCCCCCCTCCCCGGTCAAGAAATGGCCCCCCCACCTCTCCTTCCTCACCTCCTCCAAAATCTGCCCCCTCTCCCCCTCCTTACAGCTATGCGCAATCACCACACTTTTCTCCTTCAGCTCCCTCGGCATGTTCTTCACGTTCTCCCTCGCATACTCCCCCCACCACTCCCTCGCCACGTTCTCAAACGGCACCACATAATCCCCCGAGTCGTAATATCTGTAATCAGGGAAAACCCCCGGGTTGTACACCACCATGCTCTCCCTCCCGAGTATCCCCCGGACAGACGAAGCAGCAGAAGCCATGTACTCCACATGCTCAGTATCAGCGGGCGCCTCGTCGAAGAAGACCCCTTTGATACTCACCCCCTTTATTACATTACAATTAGTTATTTTTTTCTCTTATAGCAAAGATGATTAAAAAAATTGGGAAAAAAAAGTCTTACACAACCCCGCTTCTCGCACTCCCAAACCTGATATCGCCTCACATCCCCCCCCATCTCCTCCAGGTTCCTCTTCCCGTAGCTGCAGTAGACATATCCGATCAACCTCACGTTTGACAGGTCCCTCAGTTGGTGCAGCACCGAAACATAGTTCTCGTCTGGCTTCTCGCCGTCTCCGGGGCCGTTGTTGGGGTTGACCACAACGATGAATTGTAGGTTGGGGTAATGGTGGGCGGCTTGGATGAGGGGGGCCCAGGCGCCGGGGTCGGGGTAGATGTACAAGGGGACGAGAATAAAGGGCTTGGTTGTTGTTGTTGTCGATGACGATGATAACGACGACGACGTCCGGGATAGGAGTTTAGTCATCTTTGATCCCATCTTGAAGCATGTGACAGTGACGAATGGTTCGGTTGGGTAATAGTCAATAGAGAAAAAAAAATAGATTAAAAGCAAGGTAGGATAAATTACGTTGTATTGGGGTAAAATGGAGGAGATGGAGACAAAAAAGGTGAGGAGAAGTGGTCTATGGACTTTTAGTCTAAGCGAGGGAAAAAAAAAAAGACCTGTCCACCAAAAGACAAAGTGGAGACAGAACAAACATGTGAAATTACCAAGATTATAAAAATGATGAAAGCGGGGCCAGGGATGGTGTGTGTGTGTGTGGCTTGTACGCACTTGGGCAAGAGGGAGGTGATCTTCAGACGCCGACATTAAGATTCGTAAAATGTAAATCATATCGGACCAAACATCGGACTTCCCCCAAGTAAGCTGACCGAGCAAGGCTTGCTTGCCCTCACTGCAACACCTTTGTTCTAACCTGTCTCCCATCGCAGTACTCGGCGCCAAAGTTCAGATTCATCGCCTTGAGAATCGTGCTAAACCCTTGGGCACCGGGGGCATTGCAGTACTCCTCCTTTTGCTCTGGGTTTGTATCAAACGGAGCGCCCTCTGGGTACTCGATGTGGAAGACAGGCTTCCCTGCCTCGACAAAAGGCGAAAAGATCGTGCAGGCCTTAAACTCGGCGCACTCCTCGTTGACGGCGAACTGCATCCGCGGCAGCAGGGTCTCGACAATGTCGCCGGCGTTCTTGAGCCCGATGGCCATCTTGCGCTTGTGGGCCTCGTCGGCGAGGAAGGTCATGAACGAGATGGAATCCTGGGGCCTGAGGCCGAGGCCGTTTTTGTTTTGGAAGCCGTCTACGTTGTCCGGGTCGACGGCGTCGCAGCCCATCTTGCTAGCCATCTCCAACCGGCCGACCATGATCTCCCGGATCGCCGGGCTGCTGATGTTGAGCCACTTCTCATCTGGCCACCCGTCCAGCACGGCGCCGATGTCTTGCTTGGGAAACCGCGACGAGTCGGGGCGGTTGGGCTCATAAGAGCCAGCGCTGAAGTAGCAGATGACCTTCTTGCCCAGCTTGTGGAGGCTGGAGACAACGGCTGTGTTCCGGTGCATAAACATGTCAATGTCGTACACCTCCACATCGGGTTCAACGGCAGGGTTGTTGGGGTCAATGTCGAGCTTGGAATTGAGGATAATTTGCCATGACGTGTTGACGGCCGGCTGCCAGATAGCGGTGGGTTGAGGAGCGGGTGGTTGTTCAGTCTCGCTGTCGTCTCCTCCGCCGCCGTATCGGTTTTTCAGCCCGAGCCCGAGGCCGAGACCGAGAATCGCAACGATAATCACGGCGGCGGCCACGGCTGCCAGCACCAACTTTTGCCGGCGCGATAGCCTTGGTTCCCTGCCGTTCCTCCGTAACCTGCCCTCTTTTCCCTCCATTCTGAGTTATGGGGGGTGATCGGGAGCCGGTGGCCGTAGGTGAGGCGCTGGAGCGAGCGGTGAGGGGAAAGATGGCGCTGACGGCAAACGAAGGGCAGGTGCTGAAGGGGGTATTGGCTTGAGACAAGAGATACACGAACGCAGGCAATCAGCAAACTTTGCGGCGCGTGTGGGAATGCAAGATTCCAATGCGAAGTGCCGGAGGAATGATCGGAGCTCGGGTTCAAGGTCGCTTGGGAAACTTGGCAATCT
Organism: Triangularia setosa; assembly: GCA_033296915.1. NCBI lineage: Eukaryota > Fungi > Ascomycota > Sordariomycetes > Sordariales > Podosporaceae > Triangularia > Triangularia setosa. The sequence goes on along the minus strand of MU866323.1, from coordinate 9,195 downwards.
CAGAGTCGGGTGTGCGAGGGGTGCGAGTATGTGGAATGGAGGCTCAATAATCGTAGCGGATAGAAGAGACAGAGACTCACTTTCAGGGCAGGTTTGGCGGCAAAGGCGCCCTCTCAGTTCTTCATATTGCGCATGCCAAAAAAAGACGCTCGAGAATACGAGGTTTCGGCTTCATGGGGACCAAGACAAGCTGGGACTGTCGAAGTTACCCAGGTGGAAAATGTTTGTAATGGGTATCGGTCTCACCCAAACTGCGGCTGGCGGGCGGGCGTCGCCGAAGAGATTGACGTCGTCCGTCTTTCAGCGAGGGGCAGAGCGAGGTTGCTGCCAGTGTTGTCTGTGATGGCGGGTGGGGTAGGATTCGTGGCTGGCCCCCAGCCGCCTGCAAGAGAACCGAAGCGGAAAAGACGGCTTCTAAGATTCCACGTTGACAGGGGAAGGGACGGCTGGTAGGGGGCGCACAGAAGCTAGAGGTCCGTTCCGAACACCCATGATCGAGAGGTACATCACGATAGTTGCATAACGCTGTGTTTATACACGGTATCACAACTATCGGGGATGCTCTCTCTACCTCCTGGTTAATTGCAACCGTCGATCTCTCCAGACGTCCCCCAGACGCCCAAGATGACCTCGATGCAACCTCGACGGCCAGGGGTCCCCTCTTCTTCCCCACATTTGCTTTTTTTTCCCATGTTGGCGCCGTCAGTGGTCACGCCTTTACGGCTACCTGGCTGCCATCACCACGTACGTCTCTATTTCCGGCTGTTGTTGAGCCTGATTCTGGAGTGATAGCCGACGGCTTACATGAGCTGAGATGGGTCCATGTCTTTTATTCTGCAAATCCTGCAGCTTTTGCGTGGTTTTCCTCCCTTGAGCTAACAAAGAGATGACGACGTTCGTTCAGTGTCCATGCCGACAAGCTTTACCTTGCCCGGCTCAGGTCAGGCCAGGCCAGGTCAGAGTCGCCATGCATTAGGGCTGTTCCCGGCTGTCACCGACACATCCATTGGATCATTCTGAGGAATATTGGCTTTTTGCATTATTGTCCCTAACGCACGGTATGACACAAGGCTCCGAACCACTGGACAGCAACACATCTACACATAGGTACATCATGTTGGTCCATAGGGCCTAGCGTGCTGTCGCTGATTGCCGTCCGTTGGAACCTGGAGAAGAAAAGTTCCCACCGGCCGGCCACTCACATACGCATTCGCATGCACCCGGACCTAGCACCGTTCATATGTTGGAAGACCCCCCCCCCCGGTCGGGTCCCGGGTCGACGTCTGGTGCGCGTCGTCGTGTTGGCACGGTCGATTGTCGTTTTCTCTTTTGTTGTCTCTTGCTTTTGCTTTCTCGGTCTTGATATTGCGGCCTGAATGTCCGAATAGGGAAATCCTGTTGTCCGCTGTGGTGTACCGTCAGCGCCCCTTCTCGGCGCGTCCACGCCGTGCAAGCCGAATCCCACATGTCTTTGCCTCCAGGCACTGGAATTGGAAAAGAAGAAATCCAATAGTTTGTGCTTCGCCGACGTCGCCCCCCTCCGAAAGCCATCCGGAACACCAAGGACCACATCTCATTTCCTTTCGGGGCCCAGTCTCGACACACACACCTCCTTGGCTCCCAATGCCGTAGGGCAACAAATCCGGCACAGCGCAATCCAATACTGGCAGCTTGTGGCTGGCAAGGGGGGGAGGGGGGTCATCCAGATCAACCACGTTCACATCCAGGCATATCCACATCCAGGGGTGTCCAGCTTGCTCACTTCTCACAATCCGAGCTCAAGGCTGAGAAAGAGGGGCGTAGGTCTTGTCAGAGCTGGCCGCAGTACTTATTCGAGATCCAACCCAGCCCATTCGTTTTGTTTTGTCACCAACACCAACGACACTCGTTCCTGTCGCACCTTGTTACCCGGCAGGGAGTTTGCCTTGCCTCACGGTCGTTGTTTGGGCCAGTCAGTTGCCGCTATTCAGTCGTTCACTCTTTTCCGCACTCGTTCAGGTCCTGCTCGGGGGCAACACCACCGCCCATCATGTTCTTCCGTAGGGCTGCAGCAGTTCTCGGAGGTATCTTGGCACTTAGTCAAGCCGCCTGCGTGAAAGCTGCCCTCTCAACCTCCAATACCATCTTGGTTCTGGCCCGTGATGCCGCTTCCGCCAACTCGGCCACCTCTGGCCTCCAGGGCTACGGCATCCCATACCAGGTCCTCCTTGTACCCCAGTCCGGCGCTACTCTGCCTGTCCTGAACTCCTCGGCAGAGTCGGGCAATTTCGGTGGCTTCATTGTGCTCAGCGAGCTAGCCTATAACCTTCCTGGTGGCTGGGGCAGCGCCATCACCCCCGCCCAATGGCAGACCATCTACAACTACCAGACCACCTTCGGTGCTCGCATGGTGCGTCTCGATGTGTTCCCCAGCACCGATCTTGGTGTCACTCTTGCTGTCCCCAATGCTGGGTGCTGCAACACTGGTGTTGAGCAGCTCGTCAGCATCAGCTCGACTACCGATTTCCCCACGGCCAACATCAAGACGTAAGTCGCCTTGTTTATCCAAGTCTGATGAAGTACAGCCAACTAATCACTACATTATATATACCCAGCGGCGCGGGTGTAAGCACACAAGGCCTCTGGCACTACCCTGCCACCATCATCAACTCTACTCTGGCTAAGCAGGTGGCAACCTTTGCTCCGTCTTCGGACGGTACCTTTACCACCACCACGACTGCTGCCATCATCAACGACTATGGACGTCGTAAGCAGATGGTTTGGTTCATGTCGTGGGCTACCGATTGGGCCCAGGGTCCCAATTTCTTGCAGCACGCTTACATCCACTGGCTGACCCGCGGTGTCTGTACGTTACTCTTGGTTCTCATACAGCTTCTTGACGTTATTTGCTGACTCAGTTGTGCCTTAGTCCTCGGAAAGCGCAAGGTGTACCTCAGCACGCAGGTTGATGACATGCATCTGGCCACTGGCTTGTACCGCCCAGTCAACACCGAGTTCCGCGCTCGTGTTAGCGACATGGTCACGCATGCTACATGGCAAACCAACATCAACTCCCGTCTTCCTGCCGGGTCCAATTACTTCGTCGAGATTGCCCACAACGGCAACGGTGACATCGAGAACGCCATCACCCAGCCCGGCGGAACCACCACATGCAATCCCAATGAGCCCGTGTGGTACACTACACCACCCGATACTCCTCTCGAGTTCCAGAAGCCTCTCGGTACTGGAACCAATGTTTGGCCCAGCAGCTGGACTACCTACCCGTGGTCCTTGACCTGCGCCAAGTTGGATCCCCTTGCCACTTGGTTCAACACGAACCCCAACGTGTTCGCCCATCTCTCCCACACCTTCACTCATTTGGAGTTGAACAATGCCACATACTCCGATGCCGACAAGGAGATCAAGTTCAACAAGGCCTGGCTCCAACAACTCGGCCTCTGGACAGCCAGCAAGATCTCGCAAGCCGGTTTGGTCCCCCCCGCCATCACTGGTCTCCACAACGGCGATGTCATCCGCGCCTGGTGGGACAACGGTATCCGTTACGTCGTCGGTGACAACACCCGTCCCCCTCTCCGCCACCCGTCAAACTCCTTCTGGCCTCGCATCTCCAACGTCGCCGACAACGGTTATGCTGGCTTGACCATCATCCCCCGCTGGGCCACCACTATCTACTACAACTGCGACACCGCCTTCTGCACCACTCAGGAATGGATCGACACCTCAGGCGGTAGCGGCACCTTTACAAACCTCATCAACGACGCCCGCGCCGTCAACACGCGCTACCTCCTCGGTCTCCACCACGACCCCTTCATGTTCCACCAGGCCAACATGCGCACCGGTGACGTCGACAGCTACACCGTCGGCCCTGTCTCCGGCAACCTGTCTCTGCTGCAGATTTGGGTGGAAGTCATCACCCAGGAAATGACCCGGCTGACCAACTGGCCGATCATCACCAAGAAGCACGACGATATCGGCAAGCTGTTTGTTGATCGCCAGACCCTTGAGTAAGTTATCCCCTTTCGTCCCTCCCACACGCACCAGACGTGTCGCGCCGTTCTGTGTCACCCCAAACGAAATTAAATGCTGACCATCAAAATAGCAACTGCGCCCCCAAGCTGCGCTACAACTACGCCGCAAACGGAAACAGTATTGTCTCTGTGACCGTCACGGCGAACGGGAATACCTGCGGCGTGCCGGTGCCAGTCACCATCAAGGGGGGTGCCACAGGTGCGGGGACGACGGTTGACACCGTTGGGTCTGAGCCGCCTATCTACTGGACTACACTGAGTGGTTCCGCCAGGACGTTGACGCTTAGCTCTGCGGTTGCTATCTAACGTCGCTTCCTTTGTTGTTGTTGTTGTTGTTACTGTTGTTATTTTAGGCATTTTTATTCTTTTTACTTCATTTCTGTTGGTTAAAAAAGGTGCATTGCATTGCCTCGCGGCGGTAAGATGAGCCGATGGAATTTATATAATTTACCTATTTCGTCACTGGGAATGGGAGGTAAAAAGGAGGAGCTGGATTATTATTTATTGGGTTAAATTATAATTATCTAGTGTCAATGAGAGGTTTTTGAGCTAGGATTAGTTATGCTAAGTGTTGCTATGTGATGTGGGAGGTTGAAGTTGAAAATCACTTGGGCAGCAGTTAGCTAGGTCAAATGGTGTAGGTGATATCTCTGAACAGCAAAGAGATAGTAGGGCTGTAAAGATATTGCCATTAGGTCTATTTGAGCGTGATTAAGATCATTATTGGGCACTCACATTTGTACATGTACATAAACCTTTGCGAAGCACGTTGTGGGTTTCTTGTCAGAAAGAGAAGCTTCTTCCTCGCCTGATACATCCGGCATTCTGGTTCACATACCGTATACAAGTAAAAGGTGACCTACCTATAGAAGATTCCTTCACAGCAGGAAGCTTCGTAGCAGGATTTATCTCTGCAAGGCTGTGCAAGATACCTATCAACCCTCCGCTGCGAACACATAAGTTCACACTTCAACCTGCGCGTTCTATAACGGCATCCTGATAGTAATTTTGAAGAAATTTCTACATCTGTACTCACAGGAACTATTGTTATCACCCACGACTTTAACTTTACAACCATATTTCTGCTCAAGGTGAGCATGATCACTGAAAAAAAGAAACTCTTTGTCATGGCATCCTCCGTCAACCTCGGGCTCAGTCCCAAAGCTTCAATACACCAGAAGATTCGAGCCTGATGTCATTCTTTGTCACAATGCTTCAGACTGTCAAGCCTTTGCCTGCAGAAAGTCCTTGAACATAGCAACATGTTCAAACCACATCACAGAGATCTCCACCCACAGCCAGACCCCCCAAAAATTAAAACCTGCCCTCAAACACCCTTAAAACCATTTCCAAAGCCATTGATATTACTTTGCTCACATGCCCTCAAAAATGGAAACCCCAATCTACTCTCTCACCATCACCATCTCCCCATCCTCCCCTTCCCACTCCCCGCCGAACTTCATCCTTTCCCTCCCCGACACCCTCTCCGCCGCCCAGATCAACTCTATCCTCTCCAGCTCTCTCCATCCTGCCCTCCCAACAGGAGAAAGGGAGTCACTAGCGCCAATTCTAGTGTACATCTAACCCAGCCCCGAATTCACTTCTCCCGGCCCAGTCCTGGATAGCTGCTCAACCACCATCACCTCTGGGCAGCGACCGATAAAACGTCTCCTTCACCTCAACCCCACTGTCGATCTGATACTCCTCGCCAACGTTCCTGATAACCTCTCCTCCCCTAAAATACCATTAACAACGCTTTTTCCGGATCTATCTAAATTTCGGCGGATCGCCATCCCCTTCGACCTCGTCCTCACACCAGAATCACTCTTGTCCATCTGGCCTCACCACCTCCCCAAGCTGGAAGATATATATGTTTTGGTGGATACGGGGTTGCATCCTGAGGTTCTGAGACGGGATGATAGGTACCAGCCGGCCACGATTGAGACGTTTGTCTGCTTGGAGGGGAAGGGTTATGATGTGCACGGTGATAGCGAGGATCGGGCGTGGGTTGTGGGAATGGGAAAAGGGACGGGGGATGGATTAGTTAAAGGGTTGAATGAGGAAATTTATAAGAGGGAGGTGTGGGGTAAGGTGGAGGGGCAGGGGAGGTATTTGAGTCCTAAGGTTGGGTTGTTGGGTTTGGTTCGGGAGTCAGGGGGTGAATAATGAGTTGATGGTTTGAGATTGTAGTGGTTTTGGAGGCATGGAAAACATCAAATCAGTGGTAAAGTCGACTGTTATTCCTCGCGTTCAACCTTTGGTCTGATCATTACCTAGGTACTACAAATAGTAGGATACCGGTAATGTACTAGTGCAGAAACTGGTGAGAGGATAGAAAAGGCAACAGCAAGAACCTGTCAAGTTTTAAAAAGTGAAGGTCGAAAAGAGAGTGTAGGAAGTCATCAAATTAACAGGTACATGACATGACATTGCGTCGCTTACAAGCAGGGCCTAACACAAAGGTCTGCTTTACACTGCGTTCAAACTCATGCGACTTCATGCTGTAAGTCACCAGCGACCAATCAAACGTCTCGCTGTAAATAAACTCTACAATAAAGTTCAAATCTTATCAGTCCTATCCAGATCTCCAGATCAACGCCAAGCCATCCAATCCTTTACTCTACAGTTTGGGAACTGCAGTCCTAGCAGGTACCCTGTCCAGACATCATCTACACTGAAAGGAAAAAAAAAAGGCCCAGGCTTGGCCACCGGCAGTTGCCAGGCCAAGTAACTGCCAAGACATCCGGTACCACCTGGTGGGGCTGTCCCTCGGAATCATAATGTCATCACTTTTTCCATGTCTTCTGGCCCACTTTCAACAACAGCGCAACATGATTTTGCACGGATCGTAGTGAATGCGGCTCCATCTCGCTCTACCCCCTTGCCTAATCGATGAGAAGGAGCCCCGATCGGGGTTGCCCCTGCGCCGGGTAACACCCGCCGGAGTAAAAGATAGGATGACGACTTCGACATAACCGCCCACATTCTCAACCACCCGCAGATCATGCGTCATGACCTCTGTTGTCTTTGACGACTCGCCTATCGTCCAGGAAATCTACGCCGGATTGGGCGGGGCATCGGGATCGAAGACCAAGTCGATGATGGGACGGTTAGAAGTTATTGATCGGGACCTTCTCACATCGACGGCCTGTTTCCCGGCTCAAGCCTCCGACAACCTGGGCTGCGTGCAGGTATAAGATCAGATTCACCCTCCGTTCTACTGTGTTGTTATAAGTTGTGCTACATCAGACACTGCTCACTCGTCCAGCAAGTCGGTCGCAAATCGCTGGCCACATATCCGAGATGGTCGCTTACAAGCTCTCAGCCGGCACTGCCCTGCTTACTCTTGCTGCTCGGTCTCTGGCAGTTCCTGTCGCCTCAGAGCCCACTACCACATTCACCTCCGCACCCGCTGTCACCCCTCCCGTCAGGCCGCACAGCAATATCACGGATCACGGCCCATACACCGGCCCACCACCTACCACCACCGGCGCGAAGACCACAGATGTTCTCGCACCCTCCATTCCAGCTCTCCCCCCTGGACCCAACGCCTACGACTATCCAAGCGATGGTAAACTGCACGCTCCCCTCCCAGCACCATACACCCCGTCCGGTGGTGTAGGAACCAACGGCTCTGCCCCAGTGTACCGCATGCTCTCTGATTTTGACTACGAGTCCATTGCCCTGGCGCTTTACCAAGAATGGATCGAGCTTGACCTCTTCCACTGGGGTCTTGCAACCTTTTCTGAAGAGGACTTCAAGAAGGCTGGGTTGAGAGCTGAGGACCGCTTCCTTCTTCAGTACATGGCTGAGCAAGAAGTCGGCCATGCCACTTTGCTCAGCAACATGCTGGGCCCCTCTGCTCCCGTCCAGTGCACCTACAACTACCCCGTCTCCAATGTCCGCGAGTACATTGACTTCTCTCAAAAGCTGACCAGGTACGGCGAGGCTGGCGTCTACGGCTTCCTCAACCACCTCAATGCTCATGATGTGGGACAGATGCTCCTTCAGAGTATCACCACCGAGGCCCGTCAGCAGATGATCTTCCGCCAGTTCGAGGGTCTGTTCCCCATGCCTGAGTGGTTCCAGGTCGGCATTCCCCAGTCCTGGGCCTGGACTTTGCTCGCGCCTTACATCTCTTCCTGCCCCGCCAACCAAACCCGCCTGGTCTGGCAGAATTTCCCTGCCCTTTACATTCTCAACCAGCCCAACCCTGCTCGCATCAACGGCTCCGATGTCTGGAACGAGACCACCGGCGGCTACACCAATACCCTGAGCACTGCTGATGTCGAGGTCGACGAGGACTGCATCAACAGCACCGAGGAGGGTGTCAACTGCTCGCCAGCCATCACCAACAACCGCACCAGCCCTCTCTCCTACCCTGGCCGTCAGGTCTTCCTTAAGTGGGACGAGCCCGGTTTTCCAATTGGCCCCAACAACAGCTACATCACCAACACCACTGCCAACCCTCCCGTCTTTGCAGCCTGGGTCAGTCAGTTGAATGTTACCTACACTCCCTTGGAGGATATCCAGAACAATACCGCCTGGACTGTGCAGCCTAATATGGAGACCTTTGCTGGCGACCCGGCTGTTAACGGCACCATCTTCCTTGTCTTGACCGATTTGGATCTCCACGTCACCCCGTACAACCTTACCCAGCTAAACCCCCATGTATATGCTGTGGGTATGTACCAGTCTGGTTAAGTGTGTTGAGTGAGTGTGTTAGCTAGGCACTGGAGATGCTTAAGATGTGGACTTGGATGTACACTGTTGTGATGCGGTGTCTGTAATTACCACCTTAATTCTACATAGCTTTCCTTCCATTCAGTTAGTATTCAATGACCTTAAGATATTCGCCAGTGCAGTCGAGAACCTTGTGGAATTGATATGAAGCATGTCCAAATTGATCAATACCGCTCAAATTACCACTTGAATAGGCTGCGATTGAGGTTAATTGTCACACATCAACCACCCTGGCCTGGAGCACAACCAACAACACAGTGAGCTGAAAGCTCTGAGCCAGTTGTTGGAAAGTGAAACGAGCGACGGGTTACTGGTGGCAGCAGCGGAGGCAGCGTTCCTAACAATTCAAGTTTTTCAAGTCAAAGTCAAGTCAAGTCAATTCAATTCAATTCAAGTTAAGGCGTTCTCAATTCAAGCTGGCCAG